>PVIU01004391.1:0-127688 GCA_004026605.1 Ondatra zibethicus | reverse complement strand
TGGCAAGATTTTAACACTGATTACTAAATCACTGATTACTGATAATATTAAGTACTTTTTACACTTTTTAATGTGGAAAGTATTAATTATTTTTACAGGTATGTACTAAAGTATTTAGTAATTAGATATTCTGATTCTGGATTTTTAAAAAATCCAATGTGTTCCTAGGGATTAGGAGAATGAAAATCAATTGTGAATATGTCGGTGTAAAAGCTGCTCACCAGGTGAACTCTCTTTGTCTCTCTCCTCTCCAGTCCCAGCAGGCATGTGTGTGTGTGTGTAAGTTTTTTATAGTTAAGTAACTAGGTTTCCATAGAGTGTTTTCTCTCCCTAAATGGTAATTTAAGTCTCCTCTATCTTCCCTTTCACTTCTTGAAAGAAAGTGGGTTATATAAGCAGAGTTTTTCTGTGTCCCAGCAGTTGCTTCCAAATAACCACAAGAGACTTAATATTAATTACAAACGCTTGGCCTGTCTCCAGCCAACTCTTACAACTTAAACCCATTTCTGTTCATCTTGTGCTGCCCCAAGGTTTGTTCACCTATCTATGAACTTCCATGTTGCTTTTTCCAAGCATCTGGCTAAGACTCTCCATACTATGCCCTTCTTCCCAGCATTCTCTCTGCCCCCAAAATCCTGCCTTGCTATCGGCTGGCCAATCAGCTTTTTATTAACAATGAGAGCAGCACATTTTCACAGTGTACAGAGGATTATTCCACAGCAAGGTTGGCTTCTAGAGTGGGTAGAGTGTTGTGAAAGACATTTGCTGTCATTTCCATCTTCTCAGAAACTAGAGCATGCAATCAGAGGCCTTTTTTCTGGGGATGCTGTCCACTTCATTCTTCTTTTTAAGCTCTGTCAACATGTATTTCTGATTATATGTGTAATCTTAATTAGTTTTAAAGACTGTTTCCGGGGCTGGAGAGATGGCTCAGAGGTTAAGAGCACTGACTGTTCTTCCAGAGGTCCTGAGTTCAATTCCCAACAACCACATGGTGGCTCACAGCCATCTATAATGAGACCTGGTGCCCAAGCATACATGGAAGGAATGTTGTATACATAATAAATAAATCTTAAAAAAAAAAAAAGACTGTTTCCATGTAAAATTTCTATAAACTTCCAAACTGAAGAGCCTTACTTTAGAACTTTGGAATCAGTCTATTTTGACCACTTCCCCCAACAAAAAGATAGTTGGCACATGTCTGCTTTTTATGTAGACATTTCTGGTTGCCAAGGAATAGAATGAATTTAACATAAAGAAGCTGCTACTGACTGTGACACATTACTAGAATTAATTTCAAAAGAATATCTTAACTTTTTCTATATCCTCCTTAAGAATTTTCAAAGTTATTGATTGGTGTCCCTTGAGGATTTTCAGCCTAATGATTTGAATGTTGTCTGTGACCTCGAAATCAGTCATATAGTCCTGGTGTTACCTGAACAGGTAGAGTCCTAATGGCATACAGAACACTGGATTTTGGAAGTAAGCACTGCTTTCGGAACAGCATTAATTGCAGTGTGGCACACAGCACTTCACTTTGAAGCAGCTTGTCACCAAAGCTGTAAGAGAGGAAGGAATGTGTAAGCCGTACATGTTGGCAGATGCACAAAGAAGCCAAAGACCTGGCTCCGGTCACCTGTCCAGCCAACCCAAGGATCTTATTCCCACCCAGGAAGCAACTGCGTTGTCATCACAAAGTGACAGCACACACTTTTACTTTATAAGTGCTGACATCGGGCCAGTCAATACTTTTTATGGGATTTTTGGTCACCTCAACTGTTGAGATGAGGACTTTATGGTGCCAAAGCTGTGATCTGTAGAACACAGGAAGTATGCATGGTTGTATTTGCCACCACGGGGGGGGGGGGGGAAGTACAGAGAACAGTGGTGGATGAGGACCAGTTGTAGTGGCATGCATCTACAGTCCTCCCTGTTCCCAAGGTTGAGACAAAAGGCTCACTTGAGGCCAACCTGGGTAACATAGTGAGACCTCTCCCCATGAAGAAAAACAATTGAGAGAATTCCTGGTGGCATTCTGGGCCCTTCTTGCAGTTGGCACTCTGAAGCTTTCCACCCCATACTTAGTTTATAGTAGACCCAGTCTGTCCTAAAAGTTCCTTCTTTAATTAGGTCACATTTCTGTCCCTGGCAGTTAAATCCTAGTACACCACAGATATAACAACTAATTGCATATATTTGGAGAAATAAAAGAAGTTGAAGCAGAAACTAGAGCAGCTGGCCGAAGGGCATGCACAGGTGCAATGTGAGGTCACACCTGAGGACCTTTTGAGTACAACTTTCCTGTTTGTATTTGCAGTGCAGTTAAAGACTTCAGGATTTGTTTTCTTTTAAAATAAAATAAATCGGGGCTGGAGAGATGGCTCAGAGGTTAAGAGCACTGACTGCTCTTCCGGAGGTCCTGAGTTCAATTCCCAGCAACCACATGGTGGCTCACAGCCATCTGTAATGAGATCTGGTGCCCTCTTCTGGCCAGCAAGCATACAGACAGACAGAACACTGTATACATCATAAATAAATCTTTAAAAAAAATCACAAGTATTGGTTTAAAAATGATTTAAAAATTCATAATTCTGAGGTTAACCCTGAATTTAACATAACTTACATGGGAAGATTTAAGTATAGGAGTGGTCAAAATCTACAAATACTACCAAAATGAGGAGTTGTCAGAAAGATGTTTAAAATGTTTTGTTTCAGCAACTAAAATGTTTTACAGCAGACTTCTTTTGTTAAAGGTACAGCTATATTGTGTTGCTACCAGAAAGGTGTGAGCTTAGCAGTCTGGTTCATTTAAATGGTTGGCAAATTCCAGAACTTGGCAACTGCTTGCACTCTCACACAATAGTTAAATTATACCACATCTTCAGAGCATTCTGGTCCGCCAGTGAATGTGTATGTGCTAAATGAATATGGATATTCTTACATCAGAGAGACCAGAATTGATGGAAAATGAGCAGGGCAGACTGATGAAGGAATGGAGAATCTCTGCTTGTCTTTATAAAACTTGTCTTTATAAAACATGTTGAGTACACTGGAGATCAGTAGTTTCAGTCGTATCATGATCCCTGTGTCCAGTGAATTTATATTTCTATGGAAAAGATAGTTAAGAATGTTTACTGATCTCTTGCCAATGATCCTCTTTTTTTTTTTCTCCTGTGGTTAGAAGTCTGAGGAATATTTACCTAGTTAAAATGCTATAATGTGCATGGGTACAGGCCTAAGATTTACTCAAATTCACTTAATTTTGTATGTTTAGATTTTTAAACAGTATGTCCTAAAATTCACCCTCATCAGAGACAGCAGCTGCTGCATTCCCATTAACCTAGTCCATCTTTATATTAGTTGTGAGGGGTGTTCCTTACCTGCTTGTATGCTTGGCAAGCATCCTTAGGCTTCCTCACCATTGGACCTCAGAGCAAACCTTTTTATTAGGATTCTTGAAAAGTTTGAGTAGGCAGTGAGGAAAGACTGGTTAGTTTGCTGTCCATTAAGTAATGGACTCTTACTCACTGGCCAAAAGAGAAAAGTGTGTTTTGGTTAAGACTTTTCTCCACCTGAAGATAATTCAAAACCCACTTTGGGCAAAACAGGACAATACTGGAAATGTCCCTGAAGCTTGTTATGATCTTTGAAATTATGTCAGTAGCTATCATTTTTATTGTTAAAAGCGGGAACTGGATTTCACTGTTAGGCTCTAACTCAGTGAAATTGGAGACTTCCTTTTTCCTTTCGAGTAGACATTTAGAAAATAGAGTTTAAAGTTTACGTGACTTCTTAACAGTTTTCAGATGAGACTCTGAGTTACTAAATGTGTATCATTTTACCAAATCAGCAAAACAGGCATGTGTGTGCCTTCCCCCTCTGGTTATCTCTAATTACACGTTGTTAATGCCTGCCACTTGTAAATTCTAATCTTACCTTGACCATTGATTCGGTTTTACAAGTCCCTTACTATATATAATTTGTAATCTTAGTGTCTACTGCCCTAGCATTTTTTTATTTGACTAAAAATAGGATATAAATCTTTCCAGTAAAGATTCAAATAAATACACTAATTTCTATGTATGAACAATTGTAGAAATTTTCTGGACACAGAAAGCAGAAGCTAGGAAAGGAAAAACTGCTCAACTAACTTTTTTACTCTGTATTCTCCAACCTCAATAATTACAGGCATGTGGATTCTGACCCAGTGGGGTAGAGAGGTCTTGTGAGTCAGGGCAGCATGGATAGTGCAAGCTCAGGATGCTTGCCATTAATCCAGAAAAGAATTTCAAGACAAGCCAGTATGAAGCAGAGATGATGTAGCCTGTAAAGTGCTGGCCAGGTAAGAATGAGGTCCTATATTCGGATCCCCAGCACCCATGTAGAAGCCGAGCACAACAGCACATATTTGCAATCCAGAGTTGTGAGAGAGAAGCATGCAGTTCTCTGGAGCTGACTGACAAACCAGCTTCACTGAATTGATGCACTCCAAAATCCAGGAGAACTTGTCCTCAAAGAAAATTTATACATGTTGAGGAGTTGGAGAGTTGGCTTGGTTGTTCTTCCTAGAGACCCAGGGTCAATTCCTAGCTCCCACATGGTGGCTCACAACCATCTGTAACTCTAGTTCCAGAGACTTTGATGCCCTCTTCTGGCCTTCATGAGTATTGCATGCATGTGGTACACAGCCATACATGCAGGCAAAACAACCTTTCACATAAAATAAAATACAACTTTAAAAACTTAATGTTGACTTGTAGATGGATTTTTCTTTGGCCTGCCAGCTCATAAAAAATGACATGGAGACTTACTAATATGAAAGTTCATCCAGTAGCTTATGCTTGTCCCACAAACTCTTATCAACTTAACCCATTTGTATTAATCTACATTTTGTCTCATGACTTTATCTCTCTTCCATCTTGCACCTCTTGTTTCTTCTCCATGTTCTCTGGTGTCTCTCCCTGCACCTAGATTCTTCTCCCCTCCTTCTCTCTGCCCAGAAGTCTTGCTTAACCTCTTCTTACCTAGCTATTAGCCATTCAGCTCTTTTTTTAACCAATCAGAAGGCACCTTGGCAAAGTCACATCTTCACAGTGTACAGAAAGGTTATTATGCAACACTGAATAGCAATGGAAAAGGACACCTGGTGTCAACCTCAGCCTCCATGGGTACGTGCTTGTGCACACACCCACATGAACACATACTTACATCATTCACTAACACACAAAAGGAAGTTCCAACACAGATTTTAAGCATAGGGATTAAGAGAAAGAGAAGTACTCTAAAAGAAAATGAGACACACCCCAGAGCATAGGTGTTGGTTTTTCAAAGATGAGTCTCAGCTCACTGTCTTTATAATAATCATGTATTGGATTTTGGCTGATTTTTGTTGGTTTTGAAATTGATATCTTCAAAGGGTTGCTGAGGAAATAAATGAGATCACAAAGTGGTCCCTGTGATGTACCTGACAGGATTACAGGTGACAAAGCAAAAATCTAGATCATGAGGAAGGAAACACAGAGCTCTTCACTTTAAGCCAAATTTACAGTCTTGTTGGAGATTCCCAAGAATGTCTGGGAGAAGAAGGCCACACTTGAAGGTCATGTAGGCTGTAAGTATGGTTCACTGGTATCTTAAATGAAATGGCTAGTATATGAAAGCAGTATTTTATCTCAGTGTCAATAACCTTTACAGCAAGTATTAATTCTCTTTTCTCAGCTGGAGAGAGGCTCCAACTAGACTCTAGGTGATGGGCTCCTTTTCCTTACTGTGTCCCTATAATTCTCCCTGACTTTCTGGTGAACTCAGTGAAATTTAAGGAGGTTTGAAATGTGGTTATTATAAAACAGTGTAGTAGTTCTTGACCTCTTTTAGGTCATGAGACCTTTTTATTCTGTGATGAGAGCTTTGAACCCACTGGAGTCTAGACAAGTAGCAATGTTTATTGCTAGTAGGTGTTTTCCCAGGCTTCAGCTATATGCTAAGGCCCATCTAGATAGCCATGGACCCTAGAAGACTTTAATATATAGTCAACAGTAGTATACAAAACTGGTGAGATACCACTTGAAATACTGACAAGTATATCTAAGAAAGATGACTATTTATTTGAATTTTAAGCTTCATGGTGTCAGCTTCTATACAAATGTAAAACATTATAAGCATTACCAGTCAGAGGAAACACACCTCAAAGTCCAAAGCAAAGGTATATGGAATGTGTCCTGGATATTTGAGGATATCTTAGCTAATGAAAACTATGTACCTTCTCATAATTGAGATGTATTTCTATGCTGCGAGGGCATCCTTCCTTTCAGAAGACTCCACTATCAGTTAGAGTGACACATGTGAAGTATGAGCTAGTGACATTGTCTTCTGTCTCTGATAGGTGATGAATACATTTACTTGTCCCAGGACCTGTCTCTAGCTCCCCTTTAGCTGACTCAATATGAGTTAATCTAGCCTCTCTCTTCCTGCTTAACACAAATAGCCATAAATACCATACTATACTAAAAATGATTTCAGGATAGGGCAGGATATCTCTTTAACCTCAATACTTGGGATGCTGAGGCAAAAAGATCACCATGAAGTTGAGGCCAGCCTGGGCTACGTAGCAAGCTGTCTTGTGTAAGCAGAGACTGCTCTTTGGTTTCCCAGCGGCCCAGACCTGAATAATCACACAGAAACTATATTAATTACAATACTGTTTGGTGGGTGGCTTAGGCATATTTCTAGCTAGCTCTTAAATCTTAAATTAACCCATCGCTATTAATCTGTGTATCACCTCGAGGCTGTGGCCTACCATTAAGATTCCCACATCTGTCTTCAGCGGATACATGGTGTGCCCTTGACTCTGCCTACTCTCTCTATAGATCTCTGTTCGGATTTTCTGCCTGACTTTACTCTGCTAAGCCATTGGCCAAAACAACTTTATTCATCAACCAATAAAAGCAGCACATATACAAAAGTACACCCCACATCATCTCCCCTTTTTTGTCTAATTACAAAGGAAGGCTTTAATTTTACCATAGTAAAATTACATATACAAAACCATTAAGAATTAAGCAAGAACTATAGTTAAAATATTAAATCTATTTATATTTGTCAAATTAAGAAAAATATCATCTTTCCTATATTTGTAAGTTTAAAGTTTTATATCTAATTTACCTTTTATCATTACTAAGAAAATCTATATATCTTCAACTCTACCAAAGTCCCCAGAAGGATACACTATTACCTAAGGAAGTACATTGTAAGCAACTTCTAAAACTCTAGAATTGACAGAGACATCTTGCTGCCTGGACAGTCACCCAGAGTTCTTCTGTAATGTTGGAACATCCATATTCAGCCTATAGGCCCATAGTGTCTGGCAGACTTTTTCATGAAGCAGAAAATTTGAAAGACTGTTTTACCTATATTGGCAGTTTGTCAGTCACTTTCTTCTCTGTGTCCTGCAGAGTGTTCACTGCCTCTACTAGCCATGCTCACCACCCCAGCTCCAGGGACGCATTGGGTCTATGTTGCCATTAAGCAGCTTTTGACCCACTGCTCATAAACCCCAGGACCTCCAGAAAGATCCAGAGTTGGTACTGCCAGCACAAGCCAGGAATCTGTTTCTTAAAGAAGCCATACAGGTTTTGCTGCTAATGCTGAGTCAGGAAGCCTTCTTTTAAAGGAGCCATGCCTCTGCTCGCCTCCAGCAAACAGAGCCTGTCTGAAAAAAATGCAGCTAACAAGATGCTCCAATTGACTCCCATTTTCTGTGGGCCTAGAAGCACTTTTTTTAAAGCTTTTTTTTTTTTTTAGGTCTTATACATGTCAGACGGTGGGCATTATATTGTAAGCCAAGACTGCTTTTTGGTTTCCTGGCCACCCAGACCCACACAGAAACTATCTTAATTGCAACACTGTTTGGTGGATGGCTTAGGCATATTTCTAGCTAGCTCTTACATCTTAAATTAACCCATCTCTCTTAATCTGTGTATTACCATGAGTCTATGGCCTACCATTAAGGTTCTGGCTCTGTCTCTTTCAGGAACTACATGGCGTCTCCTTGACTCTACCTACTCTCTATATGTATCTCTCTTTGGATTTCCCGCCTAGCTTTACTCAGCTAAGCCATTGGCCAAAACAACTTTATTCATCAACCAATAAAAGCAACACATATACAGAAGTACATCCCACATCCGTCTTGAGTGAGTGTAATGAGTGGTGTCCATTCAGTTGCTGACCATCAGGCCAGCATACAGGCAAGAGAATGACTGGCAATAAAGATGAGAACATAACACATTAAAACTACCTCAACAGCAGCCGCTTCCATCCACGGCTCCAGAACACTGGCATAGAGGACCAGGCCCTCCAGACTGATAAAGGAGTCCTGAAGCTGCATAAAGAGCACCTGTCTCAGAAACAACAAAACTCTGCTTCCTGCCAATGGCTCTCCCAGCGAGCAAGGTCTCATAAATGACACAGCTCGTAGGGTGTTCACTGTGCCAGGATGACGGTGCTCTTTTCCTCTAGGTAATGAATTATCTTTAGGACAATTAAGAAGGCAAAAGCCAGCTCATGTGTGTCTTCAGAGATAACAAACAGCAGGAGGTCTAATGTTCTAACCTAGTGTGCCTTGGTAGTAAAACAGGGCTGAGCCTGCAAGGCCTTCACAGAACTTGTAGGGAATAGCCATTTAGCACAGGTAACTCTAAATCTTGACAATTGTGGTAGTGGAAACAGTTCAAGCAGCAGGCAGTTAGTTAGAATCTGAAACCAGAGTTGTTTGTGGGCCATAAAACACCGCCGCTGAGGCAGCGGCACTACACTGAAGGAAGACTAGAGAGAGGCCCTGTGCACACCTTGCGTTAACATGAGCTTTGGGTTTTACTGCTGTGTTCCCTGGATCCTGCTGTCTTGTAGGCAGTCAGATTCTTTGAGTGACCAGAGACCGGGGCTCCTGCCAGCTGGTCCATCTTAGCATTGCACCGGAGTGGTTCCTGCCCTGTTCATTTCCATGATAGTTTTCTTTTCAAAACCAAAAATACCCCTCTTGTTATGATTGTTCCATTGAAGCTAGAAACACTTGAAATTCCATAGGAACAAATAATATTCTGGCTCTTTGCAGCCCAGAACTTCTGCAGGATACTTGATCTGTGTGTAAATTTTCTTTTGTGTTTTCTTTTGTCTTGAGCTCAGGCTGGCCTAGGACTCACTGTGTAGACCAGGCTAGCCTCAGACTAAGTCTTTTTGCATCAGCCTTCTCAAGTGCCCAGATCATGTGTAAATTTGAAAAAAACGATTGCAGGCATCTCTTTGTGAAAAATAATGAAAGGTTTTGCTCCAAAAGCAAAGTTATTTAACCATTTCCCAAAGACCTCAGAGTAACTTTTAATCAGCAAAGTTAAACCACCAAATGTTTTCCCCATCTCTGTCATTGGGTATGAATGTGTGTTTACAGACATTTTTGCTTTATTTTGAATGGAGTGCTATGCATGGCATTCTAAAGTATATGACTTTAAGCCCAGATGTAGTAACTGTGGTGAAGATTGTTTGCAAGGGAATTCAGCATAAGACCATAGTTAGGTATTATTACTCTAAACTTCAGTTCCTGCCTCACCACTTAGAAGTTTTTCAGTGAAGAAACATTTTAAAGGATAGGTGCTGTGAGCGACCCTTAATTAATTAGTTCTCTTCTGCAAGGCAGCGTGGCTCCCCGAGCTGCTGGTGGCAGTGCCGGGTTTGCCTTCCTGTGTCTGTGAAAGCCCCACTTCATCTGCCCCTACTCCTGCCGAGCCTGCTGAGCTGCCCCAGACCCGCCTTTCAGCGTCAGTTCAGCAGTTCAATGGCCCTCCCTCCCTCCCGACACAGGAGCATAATCTCCCAGGTAGCCTCCTTGAAGCACCTCCAGAGCATGCTGTTCAGGAACAGCAAGACACCACTCTCACTGGGTTCCTAATCCCTGCAACACACAGGGGAAGGAGGTCTCAGGTCTGTGAAAGTGAAAAGAAAAGAGAAGGGGGGCGGGCAAGCCAGGACAGCACAATGTCCGCGCCGGTGCTCCAGTGGCAGCACCACAATCGGCGCCAGCTGCAGCCCAATTAAGCTCAACAGGTCACAGGTGTTCCAGACAGAAGACGCTTTTAACAAAACCACTTTCTGAGAATACAAGAATTTTTAAGCAC
The DNA here is from genome assembly GCA_004026605.1 of Ondatra zibethicus. NCBI lineage: Eukaryota > Metazoa > Chordata > Mammalia > Rodentia > Cricetidae > Ondatra > Ondatra zibethicus. Next base: position 117,522 of record PVIU01004391.1, on the reverse strand, counting down.
CGTGGCCTGTTTCTTTTGGTGGATTTTTAAAAAGCTATTTACTACACTTGAAATACAAAGAAGCTGAGATTAGGCCTCGCTAGATGGTGTGCTTTCTTCCTGCCAAACAGCAGGAGTAGCACAGACAGCTTCTGGGCCATTGTGAGCTCATTGTGCAGCTGCAAGGGAAGGAAGGGGTCTGTCTTCAGTGCAGTTGGAAGCCTGAGGGGATAGCTCAACAGCTCCAGCACGGAGCAACAGTGTGTGTGTACCTTTGCACTCTGAAGTCACTATCACACCGGTACGCTGGAAGTTGAACTGCCATGTATGTTCTAAGCTGTCCTGATGAGTCTGTTAAGAAGGGCATGAGTTCTGATATCAAGAAATACTTTTCCAGTGGAGAAGGGTGGTGGTTGAGATGTAACTCAAGTGGTACAGTGCTTGCCCAGCATGAAGGAGGCCCAGGGTTTGGCCTCCAGCACATCAGGGCATGATGGAGTTTGCCTGTGATCCCAGCACTGGGGAAGTGGAGGCAAGAGAATCAACATTATCCTCAGCTACCTGCAAGTTCAGAGCCAGCTATGATACATAAGACCCTGGTGGGTGGAGATTTGTTTTGATATACTAGAAATGTGTAGCTTGGTGATAGAGCACGTGAAAAATAGGCACTTCATTCGCCATCAAAATTTAAGTTTAAAAGAAGGAACTGGAGAGATGGCCCAGTGGTTAGCAGCACTTGTTTGATTTCCAGCACCCTCAGAGATAACAGAACTCCAGTTCCAGGGGATTCAACTCCCCTTTCTGACCTCTCAGGCACCAGGCACACGCAGTACATATACATACATTCAGGCAAAACACTCTTAGGCATAAAATAAACCTTTTTTTAAAAAAAAAAAAAGTAGCCAGGCATGGTGGCACATGCCTTTAATTAATCCTAGCACTGGAGAGGCAGAGGCAGTCGGATCTCTGTGAGTTCTGGGACAGCCAGGGTGTAATTGGGAAGGGGGGGCTTTCCCATATAAAGTCACCTTGTTCTGCCCATTTGAGCCTGGTTCTATTATCTCCAGATCTACCTACTCTCTGTCCAGTCTAAGGTCTGCAGGGTGGCTCACTTATTGATTGTGTCACTTGGTGTTTAAGGCAGGAAACAGGTCCCCTCCCTCACCCCACCACATCCCCAAACATTCAGTCTACTTGTGTGCATGTTTCCCTGTTTGTCTTGTGTTTCCCTGTGTCATGCCTGGAAATGGAAGCAACTGCTTAAGTTACTATTTCTGATGCTAAATGTACCAGAAAAGAAGCCAGTTCCACTGAGAAGCTGAAACAAACAATAAAAGAGAGGGGTCTAGCACACAGGGGATAAAGTCCAGGAAACTGCCAAGCATGGTAAAGTTCTTCCTATTGACTACTTTTTACTAGACAGTGGTGACCTTGACTTATTCTTTATCACATTTTTAAAAACCTTTACTGTCTGCTCAGAAGCTGTGTTGGTTTTTTGCTGTTGTCCTGCTTCTAATTTGCTATGCCAAGACACCTGTTCAAGCCCTACTGCTCTGGTAGATTGGGGAAAGAACCAGAGTTTATATATAAGAGATTTCATTTTTTTTCTCCCACAGTGAAGTACAACATTATTTATTCTTTATGGCATTCAGAATTCCACACAGTTGCCTCTTTTGCCCTTTTGCATTTAGAAGTGAAGGAATTAGATTTCCCAAGGCTCAGTGGTCAACTGCCTTCTCATCTTGGGGCACTGCTGCTGCAGAGCGCACACAGAAAATGAAATTTGTACTCGCATGAGCCTCTGTCTCCACTGCTGACTACTTTCTTCTCTGTAAGGTGAACCTGGTAATTTGTAGATGTTTTTAATAACAGAGTTTTCCTCTTAGGTGTCCATCTCAAATTCATTCTTTCACATGGTGTTCCTGTTTGTCTTGTGTTCTTGTTAGGTCAGCAGATATATTTTAATTGCTAAATGAATGGAAAGAAAATTTGTGCTATATAGACATCAAATAAAGTGTGTGGTAGCTGCTGAAGTAAACACATCTTAGTCTAGATCTTACAGAAAGAGCTTAGCACAATCTGATAGTTTTTGTCTCATTTTCTTATTCCCATATGAAAGTTTAGGTATTGATTGTTTAGTCAAAACTGAATGAGAATATTACACGCTCATTCTGTAGCCTATTGGCAAAAGCCACCCTCCCACATACCCACACCGTTCTGTCAGCTTTCTGATAACTCCTTTAAAATATGTAGCCTGCACTATCGGGGTTAAGGGCAGGATGCTGAAGAAATTAAGGCTGGCTTCTAAAATCCTCTTTGCTAAAGCAGTCAGAAAACTCAAACGGCCAAGGATTTTCTTTCTGAGCAGTCTAATCTAATATTCCTGATTGTGAGTCAAATTCATCCATTTATCTACACATCTTCTCAGCAGAGTTCTTCTGTGGCCTCATGGAAAAAGGGAAAAATTGAAATGAATCCCAGTGACTAAAACAGTCCTGGACATTGTCTGGTGTGGGGCATGATGGGTAAATGCATGTGTGCTTTGTAGAAACAGGTGGTCAGTCCAGACCTCACACACAAGCTCGTCTCATTGGATTTTTTTTTTTTTTTCGAAACAGGGTTTCTCTGTAGCTTTGGAGCCCATCCTGGAACTAGCTCTTGTAGACCAGGTTGGTCTCGGACTCACAGAGATCCGCCTGCCTCTGCCTCCCGAGTGCTGGGATTAAAGGCGTGCGCCAACCACCGCCCAGCTGGATTTTCTTTTTATGGACTTTATTATATAAACTACCATACAATCGTAGTTAGATTGAAAGCCTTTCCTTGTTGATTCTCATTCCCAGAGAGACAAGTGGGCAACTTTACCTGAGAAAATGTGCTCACCCTCTCAATGCTTACTTCAGGAAGAAGGCCAAGGACAGGTTCCCTGTTACGGGGTTCCTTCCCCAGGGGAAATATCCATCTGCATGTTTTGTTTTTAGCAAACTTCCATTTAAGCCCTCCAAACTAATATATATTACTGCACTTTTTTGCAAAAACATCCCTGTCCCTGTGTGACAAATCTTGATAACCTAAAGAAATACCCTCAGAACACACTTGTGTTCTCAACAGAGTTTCTAACTCATTTAACTTATGCAGAAGTGACTGAAGCCATAGTAGCACTCCAGACCAAAACACAGTGTGGTAAGAAGCAGTGTTTGGTGTTGATTTCTCTTTGTTTCAGAAACTTAAAAGTATAATTGACAAGAGTATATACAATACACGTAAAGGCTCTATAGACCCTGACCACAGTGCCATAGCTGAACATGTAGAACTCTGATGATAGTTACAAACATGCTCAGTACAAAGCATGAATGAGGGAGAGCTGTGGCTCTTGTCTGGCTCTGTAGTGCTCTCCTTAGCTCCTCAGCATGTCCATTCCCCTTGCATCTGCCCTCAGCCCCTTTCCTTTTGTCTGTATTCTGAAATACAAGAGAACACAGTTTGAAAGGATATAAAATGGAAAAGAACTGTACTGTTGGCTTTGAGCAAGTTTTCTGGTATAGCCATGCTGAAGAACACCAGTAAGGACCAACAAGATGGCTTGTTGCTAAGCCTGACAACCTGAGGTCAATCCCCAGGGCACACATGATAGAAGGGAAGAACCCTTCTACCCTTTGTTCTCTGACCTCTACACTTGTGCTGTAGCATGCACACACCACCTCCAGAATTAATAATCAAATATAATAAAAAGTTTTTTCCAAAGGAAACAGAATAGGTCAGTAATAAAACAATTTATTGGTGGTCTGCTAAAATTAGGAGGGGAGAAGAATTCTGTGGGAAGCACTGGGTCTTATCTGATCCCAGGTACTGTGTTAGATTGACTGGCTAATTGGGTACCTGTGGAACCCCAAACCAGGCACATGGATTTGTTCCTCCAAGACAGAACTTTCTCACTTGAGTCTTCATGTAGTAGATGGATCTAACCAGCTCTGAGGACCTGTAGGTTATTAGGCCTGTCAATGCAGGTGGAGATCTAATGGTTTGCATCCCAGTGCTGCTGTCTTTGGAGATTAGGCTCCAGCGTGTGAATCTTGGTGTCATAGTCAAAGTTCTGTTGCTGTGAAGAGACACCATGACCACAGCAATTCTACTTATAAAGGAAAATATTAATTGGGTCTGGCTTACAGTTTAGAGGTTTAGTCCATTATCAGCATGGCAGGAAGTGTGGCTGCATGCAGGCAGACATGGTGCTGGAGAGGTAGCCAAGAGTTCTGTACCTGGATCCTCAGGCAACAGGAAGAGAGCTACACTAGGCTTGGTTTGAGCATTTAAACACCGCCCCCCCCCTTCAGTGACATACTTTTTCCAACAAGGCCATACCTCCTGAGTAACACTTCCCTGTAGGCCTATAGGGGCCATTTTCATTCAAAACACTAAGATACATGGGTTAGAGCAGACTGAGCAGCTGTCATTGCTGAACTGCAAAGTCTGTCGGCTTCCCTTCCTCTACCTGTTCCTGGGTGGAACAGAATGTGTTTTATGTTGGCTTAAATTCTTTGATCATGGAGTACTGACCATTGATATCACCCATGTTGGCTTGGTCCATGGAGCTGAGCTGCATTTTTTTTCTTGAGAAATATGCTATCTTGGAAGTCTTGCCAGGGTGGTCTCTAGAACAGAAGAGAAAAACCCCTGGTCGTGAAGTATATCCGTTTCCAGACCCACCCTTTATTTAGGTTAGAAGAAAAGAGCTGGTAATCACAATACTTCTCCTTTGGATTCCTACTGGAGGTCTTCTGTGAGGAACAAGTGAAAACAAAGAGGACCTTAGTGCCTGCTCTGTCAGCAGGTTGGGTTAAGGGCTTCAGGGGACTGGTATCAGCAGTTTTGCTGCATTGGTGACTTCAAAAGCTCTTTTCAAAGTTCTCCTGATTATCTTTTTTTGGTTCCTGAAGCGATGCACACATGGAAGTCAGAGGACAAATTTTAGAAGTCAGTTCTCTCCTTCCACCATGGGCTCTAGAAATTAAACTCAGCCTTGTGCAGAGAGACTTTACCACTGAGAGACCTCTCCAACTATCTTTGTTCACTTCTGTTTCATCTAGTCAGATACCTGTGTGTGTAAGTGTAAACTCTGTTCTTCACGCTTTGGTTTACAAGATGACAGTGTCTTCTTTCCACACAAAATACTGTGATTTTTCCTTCCTGGCAGTCAACCTGTGTCTTTCCCATGCTGGTGTGTGGGGACAGGAAGACAGATGCAGTTCCTCACACCGAGTCTTGTAGTTGACCTTCTGTAGTTGCTGCCGGAAGCAGCTAACCCCTTGGTATTGACTGGAGAGTGGAAGCCTGGCTAAGGAATCCATACTGTTCTATTTTTGGTTGTATATCGCTAAGTAAATGTGGCGGGAAAGCAAAAGAGTAGTTTTTTTTTTTACAGAAAGGATTATGTAATTGCTTCTTCCAAGCATTGCCTATGGTGATAAAGAAACAAGGTAAAAGTTGTCGAAGTGCTAAACTTACCAGTAGGAAATACAGCAGCAGCTCCTTCCAGAGGTGTCTAGTTGGTGCATAATATTTTATCTAGAGATGAACTGAGAACCATGAGTTGAGTTACCAGAACACCTCATAAAGCTTGCAGTTTACTCCTTTGTATTGGGCCACCTGTCTCCCATTGTCTTCCTTCAAAGGTTCTACAGCATCCCATCTAGTCCAGATATTTCCCAGTGGACTCTTTCAAAGTTCTATCCCACAACATAAATGAAATTTTATTAAATGAAATTTATCAAATCAAGGCCACTCTCAGATAATGATAAGAACCTCAAGTTATAAGCATTTGCATTTAAGCAGCCAGGGTAGTCATTTCTTTCTGTCCCAGTTTAATCATTGCATGCTAACAAGAAGCCTGGCAGATGAGACCATTAATTCCCTTGCCCCAGTGTGCCACGGTGCTATCCATCCACCTTCTGACCACGAGAACCCAGAACTTACAAGTTTTAGGCATCCTTTTTAGCATCTCTTTTCTTACCATGTTCCCCTTCCCAACACCACATCACATATGTTTCCTGTAGTTCAGTACATGCTTCAGTCGGGGTGCAAAACCTGAACATCAGTAACAGAAAATGAAGGAGTAAAGAAGTAGTGTCTGTCTAGCACTTATGGGAGATATTCAAAAATAATTACATGCTGGGCTCTGTTTTCTAATGTAAGACTCAGGTGAGGTAAGGAAAATGTGTTGTGGAACCAAGGCCTAGCACTTTGCTCTCCCTTATTAAAGAGACACACTCTGGAGATATTCCCTGCTCTATGAAGTATGCAGAAGGGATACTCCAGCACCAAGCATTCCCTGCTTCTCCAGTGACACTTCAAACCTTGTCAAGATGAAAGACGTGCTTCTTAGGAGAGGTCCCTCATCTCCCTTTGGAGGCTCAAATTTCCACTGAGATCAACAGGGAGCGTTTGCTGTGTTTTCTGCCTTAGCAAGTTGGTGGCCACTCTATTTTCAGAAAAGCATTGACATCATGTCAGTGCAGTTAGCTTATGTGCTCATTAATGAAGCCCAGAACTAATAGTTACATTATTGGAACTTGACAAAGCCACTTAAATCAATCTCTGCCTTGTGTGTGTGTTTGAAAACTGTCTAAGCATGCTGCTAAATCCCCTTGAAAACTATTCAACTGCTTTGGCACCATTAGCCCAGCTAACCAGAGGAACCATTTGCAGTAAATGGGCAGACTGTGTGGCTGAAACCCTTTCCCTGGCCTTTCATTCACCTATATAAGGTGTGGTTGGTATTGCTCATTGTTTTCCCTATTGCCCTGAAAATTGAAATCCTCTTCTCATCTAGTAAGCTTGTTCACCACATCAGTACAGTTTGAAATGACAGTGGCCTGGGCCTGCTTCAGCTCTCTGAAATCCAGAGAACCATTCTTCCCTAGCATTTCCCTCTCACATGCTCACCTTCCCTCCCCAAATTCTTCTCGGTTCTCCTAGCTTCCCTCCCTGAGGAAACAGTCCACTCTGATATTACCAGGAGTCAAGAGCTCATGAAAGACGTGCAAGAAAGAAATGCTGCCTATTCTGGTCATATAGCAAAGCAATGTATAAACTCTGTGCCTGACAAGAGTGCTGATTAGCAGGCCCACTGTGCATCACTGTACCTCTGCTAAGGGTTCCTCCCTCCAGCTCACAGGCAGCCTGCCTTTGGCCATCCTGTGTTGGGAGTGGGGATGGAAGTAGGGTGGCGTATCCGATCCACATAGTTAATGGTAGATGCTGGTCGTTCATCTTTGTACTGGTTATGGTCTGCTCTGGAAAGAGCACTCTGATGTGGTTGCTTTTTTTATTTGTATGCTTAAAGTAGAGGGTTTGCCTAACATGTGTAAGGCCCTGGGTCCATTTATTGCACCATCAAAAAACCAAGCCTTAAGTTGAGTAACTCCCACAGGGATATGCTCATAATGCAGAAGTCATACCACGTGTCTGAAGTCTCATCAGCATGACTGCCTGAATGTGACCTGAACAAGGACAACACCTATGACATGCTAACATGGAAAGCGCACAAGACCTCAACCCTACACAGCAGCTAAACAATGCTGAGAGCACCCATTGGTCATCCAGTTCCAAATGGTCAGCCATGAAAACATACATACAAATAAGACTATACAGACTAAGCAGGTTGTATGTACGTGTTTAGAAAACATACATACAAATAAGACTATACAGACTGAGCAGGTTGTATGTACGTGTTTAGAATCACACCCCTACCCCCGTCACACACACACACACAAATAACAAAGAAAAGAGGGCATGAACTTGAAAGATGGTGGTGGGGTACATGGTAGGTTTTAGAGAGACAAGAAAGGGAAGGGGGAAAGATTTAATTATAATGTAATATCAAATGTAAAAGATTTTTTTAAATGTCACAGCACAGATAAATATGTTGAAAACAGTTTGCTGACAAAGGAGTGCTTAACTGCTTTCTCCCTCATTTTACTCATTCAATTTCAGATCATAGCCGTCTGTAAGGAGGCCGCTCTCCTAGCCCTGGAAGAAGACATTACAGCTGACCGCATTATGAAGAAGCATTTCACTCAAGCCTTGAGTATTGTGACACCTAGAATCCCAGAGTCACTGATGCGCTTTTATGAAGATTACCAAGAAAAGAGTGGGCTATACACCATCTAAGAAATACATACTTATATGCGTATATTTTGTAGAGAAAAGTTTGTTTGCAAATTTTGTCTTAAGTGTTTACAGTTTCTTAATAGGTAAATGTTTGAAATATCCTCATTGGAGTTGAAGAGCCTCACCTAAATGTTTTTGGATCATTCAAGTACAATAAACATATCTCTGGGCATAAGTTCAAACCATTTTGATTTTCAACAACATACGTTCACCGCTTGCATTATTTCTGTACTCCAGAATTAGCCAGGTCATTGCTTTAAAGATAGGATTTTATAATGTCTAGGTTGACCTCCAACTCTTTGTATAGCCGGGGGTGACCTTAAACTTCTGAGTCTGCTGCCTCTGCTTCCCAGGTGCTGGAATTACAGATATTTTCCACTGTGCTCTTTTACGCAGTGCTGGACCTTGAACCCAGGCCCTACCCAGTGCATGCTAGGCAAGTCTACCAGCCAAACCACGTCTCCTCTCCCAAACCTGCACTCTAAAAAGCCAGCCAGGTTTAGTAAATGTGTAGTTCTCGCTGCTGTTGCCACCTGAAAGCATGAAATTATCACATACAAAAAGGCTTAGAAATTTTAAAGTGTAGGGCCAGTTTGAGCCCAGAACAAGACCCTCAGCTTTTGCTACAATATGCTATCAAGATGGCCTAGCAGGTAAAAAGGCATTTGCCACCAACCCTAACAAACTGAGGTTGGTGTCTGGTGGACAGAGAGAAACCATCAAGCTGTCCTTTACCCTTCATATGTGTGCCATAGCATGCATGAACACACACACACATAAATAAATGTAGTTTAAAAACTAACAAAAAATACAAATTTTACCTCTAAAATTGTGTGTTGATGCCTCTAGGTATATATCCTCTAAATTCCCTGACACTTTAATACTGCGTAAACCCTCTTGAAAAAAATGGTGGGGCAGTAGTGGTGTGGTGTTAGTGCAAAGAAAGGAGTTGGAAGGTAAGCGTTTAAACAGATTTTAGAGCCTGGCAGTGGTGGTATTAAGATTTAAGATTTCAGAGCACCACTTGTTAAAAACAGAGGAAGCTCTGAGTGGTAAAGTTCTGAGTGACTATATCATTGACATAGACAAAGCCATGATAAAGATTCCTAAGCCCTTATGCCCATAGTCAATTGGCAAAGCAATTCGTACGGGCCATGCTCAAGATGAGTGGCAAAATTTCCTGGGGCTTCCAGTGTAAACAAGTGACAAGTATGTACAAAAGCTAGCAACTGCAGCTTCTTTCTCCCTGGTGTTTACAGCCTGAGCCTGCTCGCCGATTAGATACCTCCTACCAAGACTAGCCAGCCCCTTCACGTGTGCTGTACAGAATAAACAGTGGGTTCTGGGTTGCCGGCAGTAGTAGGTGCCCTCCATCAGCATGCACACCCCCACCTGGCTGCAGCTTTCCTGCACATGTGTCTGGGTGTCTGTCTTTTCTCCATTTCCCCCTCACCCCTAGTCAAGGTTCCAGGACCCAAGCTGCGCACATGGGTTTCAGTAACCCACCCCAAAGCTTTAGTCTTATTTGACTTGTGTCCTTTTTATACTAATACTGTTACAAAGCACTGAAAAGACCAGGCCAGCTTTGTCTTAAAGGTTTCATTTCTGATCCCAGAGACTCATGTTTATGGACAAGTGATGCATGATCCTACTATTTGTGTTTGTTGTGGTGGAATGCATACATAGTACAGGTCATGGCCTATTTAACAAAAGTGAACAGCTTCTTGGCTTCGTATGGTTTACTTTTTTGCATCCTTGGGTTTTTTTGGGGGGGTTTGGCATTTCAGGGATATTGATATTGATGTCAGTAGTGTTTCAAAAGGTTTAAATAATTTGGATTTTTTTCTGGCTATTTTCTAACATTGAAATTTAAAAAAAAAAACAGCTCCCACCTTTTGTCTTCGTGTCTGATAACTCACCCTGATCTTTCTGTAAAATCCTTCGGTTTTATCTCTGATATGTGAAATAGTTTTCAGAGAAATGTATAGTTTGTTTTTGCTTAAGACTAGGTCTCACTTTAGGACCCAAGGTGGTCTTGAATTTAAGGCAAGCCTCCTGTCTCCGGCTCCCAAGTCCTGGGATTGCAGGCTTGAGTATCTGCTGAATATATCCTCATCAGACAGCAACTATAGAAAGCTGGAATAAAGTTATCGTCTGGTCTGTCACTAGGTAACTTTCTGAAAGTGGAGCCCTCGGGTCCTTGGTTGTTTGCCCTTCTGGAGTCCTGCCTGGAAGTGCAAATACACACCTGATTACTCTCTAGAGCTCAGGGATGCTTGACAGCTTAGTGCTCTGTTCACTCGCTTGTTCCTCCCAAGCCAACCTGGGTGTATCTCAGACAACACAAATAAATATTTGAAAACCACAGGATGGCTGTGCTTCAGAAGTGGCATTTCACAGCTCCTGACCCCAGGCCTTGAAGCTGAACATGTGCACACTGAGACTGAGTCGAATGTGGCTTAGGCGAAGGAACAGGAGTACCAGAAGGGGAGACTCAAGATAGCAGCTACCTCCTTGCCAGTGCAGTTCTCATCATGAGAGGTGTGGCAAACAGAATTAAGATTATCTTTGAATGGGGAATAACTGCAGATTGAAGTCCCCCACATGGACCTAGCAGAGACTATGCCAATAATCTAGTAGGGACAAAAAAAAATAATCTTTAACAGTGCAGGAGAGGGGTATTTTCCAAAAACAGGAAAAAAATAGGCTAAACTAAGGTTGGGAATTAACAAAGATAATCCCTCCAGGCACTACCTTTTGATTCAGAAATCCTACTTTATTCTGCAAGTCCTTGGGGAGGAATGGCAAAGGGAAAGCTTGCAGCCTTATTTACATAATGACAGCATTCGAAACAGCTCGATTACCTAACATTAAGGGTGATTTAACTCTCTGTATCTTATCCACATAGTAAAACATTACACTATTAAAAAGAGAAGAAAAGTTCTTCTCTGACCTGATACCTTATCCCAAAATAGAATAACAATCCAAGGCAAATGTGTTTGAACAGCAAACCCCAGCCCCTCACAGTCTCAAGCACAGCTGTTTGCAGAAATATGTGATTCATGCTTTCTAACTACATCATAGAGAAACCAAAACCCAGTATAGGAACAATACATAAACAATTTAAATGATCCCTTGGTCAAAGGAAAAGCCGTTATGTAGATGAAAAGATCAGTGGGTTCATGAGTACCATACAGTGAGTGATACGGGCTGGATTAAGCATTTCACTTGGAGGGGAGGGGAAAGAAGTTAGTCCCAGGGAAAAGATGAACATTAAAGTAGAAACTAACACATGAAAAACAATAGAAATGACAGCCATCAGTGCATTTTTTTGGAAGGCAAAACCCCAGAGCATGCTCCTCTGTGTGAGTTAGAATGAGCTCCTTACAAAGAAGCCTCTTAACCTAAACTGGATGCAAGGCCTCACTCTCACCTGGCCCAAGTGACAGTCCTGGACTTCCTAGGTAGGCCTGCCGTGATCACAAGACTCCAAAGAACTGTGAAGACGCACAGCTAGCTTTGTGCTTGAAAGATGGGCTGCAAGCCAGGGAGAGCAGGGTTCCAGAAAAGGCAAGAAAGTTCTAGTGTCTCCAGATTGACTTAGTAACCCCTCAGTTAAGCATAACTTGGCTTAAGGATCCATTTCAGTCCTGTGAGTTAACAGTCCGTTTTGTATCACTTTAATCCGCTGGAGTGGCAGTACGTAGTAGCAGAAGGAAGCAATACAACTTTCAGCTGGATCTTTAGAAGATGACAAAAACTCAAGAAAAGTGAACCTCAGTAAAAAGAAAATGTAAAATTAAGAAGTTGTGTAGGTTCAGGCCAGTATGTGAAAATACACAGCCAGCAATATGAACCTGCAGCCCCAGCACAGAGGCCTGCTCGATACCCTTGCGCCAACTGGTCTCTGAGACCTGGTGGATGCTTCTCACAAACTTCATAGCAAGGCTTGCCACATGATACACACCCCTAGACTTGGCTGTCAGCTCTTAACAAAATAAGGTCACATTCTGGCTCAGACACAATTTGCATCTTTTTTTCCCTAATACTATCCAGAGGTTCATTCTGCAAATTTTACCTCAAGTATTTTCCCGGCTCCCTAGTGAATCCTGCGATGGATTTGTTCATCTTGGCTATCCATGCTCACACATCTGTTCTGTGCCTCCAAGCCCTTGCTGCTCTACTGCAAGAACCAGTCTGTGACCTTCCTTGGAACCCCTGAGCCCATTGTGCCTTCCATTATGATGTCACTTGTCAATAGTCTCAACCGTTTTTATTGTAGAGGAGTTGTGCTTTTACTTTTAAAAAACTGAAAGTTGGGCTGGAGTGATGGCTCAGCGGTTAAGAGCATTGCCTGCTCTTCCAAAGGTCCTGAGTTCAATTCCCAGCAACCACATGGTGGCTCACAGCCATCTGTAATGAGGTCTGGTGCCTTCTGGCCTTCAGAGATACACACAGACAGAATATTGTATACATAATAAATAAATATTTAAAAAATAGTTTAAAAAAAACTGAAAGTTACTAGTTTTATGTTTGTGCCTGTGTAGTGCAAGCATGTTTGTGCCACAGTGGGCATCTAGAGTTCAGAGGACAACTTTCTGGAGGATTCTGTTCTCTACTTTGTCCGGAGGTCCTGGTAATTGAACTCAGGTTGTCGGGCTTCATGAGGAAGGCTTTCGCAGCTGGGCCGTCTTGCCGGCCCTGGACTAAGTTTTTTAACCAACTATCCTTGCCCTCAAAAGAGTTTTTTCTCTATCATGAGAAAAGTCAGCAGCATCAGTACATTTCACCTGACCAGGGCTCCAGAGACACATTTCACCTTAGGAGAGCCTATTACTGATGAGAACAGGAGGTGTCAGTCAAATGCTCTGGTAGGGCAGAGACCCTGAAGCAGCAGTTCCCAAAATGTCCTTGCTGGGAATGTAAGAAGTCTCTCTGACTCCTGCTTCTTGGTTAGCTAAGGAGCACCTTGTCTGGAGGAAGGGGAGGTCAGTGCATCCGTGGAGAAGCCAGGGAGACCGCACACCCTGCCCGCTGTGTGCCAAGCAGCCCAGCCTTCCTGACAGTGCAGCTCCCGCTCCTCTTTTGTTTCCCTTACCCTGGTTCCTGCCTTCCCTGTGGACTGGATCAGCCAGTTCAGCACTGAGGATGAATTCCATTCCATTCGGAAGCATACCGGGGAAGAAGGCAAAAGAATTTTGGCAAAATCACAAAATGGGAATAATAATACAGAGATCGGAATGGAACACTCGTCCATCTCACCCTGGTGCTGGGAGAATTAATTAACGTCTGTAAAGGCCTTTGAGTTCCTTGGGGGGGGGGGGCGTGCCACCAGACAGCTATCGTTATTGTGAAGGGATTATGTGCACAAACACAATACCAGGACCCAGGATAGTACTAAAAATAAAGCAGACTTTTCTGTGAGGACCACAAGGAAGGAAGTGCCTCGCTGGGAAAAGCTTAACTGTCCTTTAATGCCATCACTTGGATTGCAAGGCTCAAGTTCCATTGTAAGGGGAGGGTTATGTTTTCTGAGCATTGTCAAGGTGCCGGGGGACAAAATAAAATCTCTGCTTTGCCAAAAGAAGGTTATAGTCTTTGGAAAAGAGATTAGGGGACTGTTTGGCTAGTGCACTTGGTAGCCTGTCCGTAGGGGGAAAAGGCAATGGGGAAGCAAATGTTTGTTTGTATTTGAGGGAAAAGAGGTTTTTTGTTTTTTGTTTTTTACAAAACGGGAAGAAAGGGAACAGCCTCAAATGAAAGCCTCCATCGGCAGTCCTCAGTAAATCTCACAGAATTCTCCATGTATTTTTCCATCTGCTTGTCTGTCACGCAGGCACTTCCAAATCCTAGTTTTTAAAACAAGGAAGAAGTAACCTTGCTTATGTGTTTACAGAGGAGGACCATGTTAATATTGGGGGAAAGAACAAGCAAACTACTTTGTCTGTCTTATAAGCAGTCATGGCACGGTTCTTGTGGCGTTTGAGGTCTGGCCTCCTGGCTTAACAAAACTGCCTTCCCAATGGGGAAGAAACCCTGTCCTGTTCCCAGTCCCTCCCTCCAGCCCCTTTCCTTCTCCTTCCGCCCCCTTATTTTGTAACAAGGCCTCTGGGGCCTGAAGCAGATTAGCAAACAAATAAATCCTTTAATGTCCTGGAATACTTTCCCAGTACAAATGTGATTAATCTGCCAGCCCAGCAAATTCTGCACATCAAATACCCCAGCTGCAGAGAGCCGTTTCTCCAGCCCCCTAATTTGTGGCCAAGAGGTCATGTTATTTTGACGTTTGTATTGGTTAGACTTTCTTCCTCCATTTCCTATTTCTGAACATGCTCTTTAAGCAACCTTTAGAAAACAACACCCAGTGGCACACGGAGTGGGACAGCCTTCCCAAAGCCTCCTGGGCATACAGGCTGGCTGTGAGGGCCCTTGCTGCCACCTTGAGTGCTCACCCGCCATCAACACCTTAGTTGTGTGAATCTGTCCTTCCTCCCTGACACCACTGGCTCATTTTAAGAACTGAAATGGATCTGGGTTTGAGGTGTGGTCTCTGACCCTAGCATTAGAATCCAAGGGTCTCTGAACACACATGTCTTGCCCAAAGCCACACAGTCAGGTGGATGGCTCCGACCACTAGGCCCTCTCCCTGCCAAGACCTGCTGTCCCCACCAGCCGCATATCTACTTCCCTGTGGGTTATTTACATGAAACTTTGTAAGCTCTGGTTCACATTGGTGATTCCTTTTCTCTCCTTCAGAGGTTGGACAACATGGGTCCCTTGACATTCTGTCCTCTGGTTAAGAAGTAGGTCCTCTGGTTGTGGTTGATAAGACCAACAGACCCTCAGTTGTAAGCTCCGTGGTGTGAAGAGCAGAGCATTCCTTCTGTGACCGCACAGAGTCTTTGTCAGGCCTCTGCAGTAGAGCAGTAAGAGCCCCGTGGGGTGGGGCCAGAACTCAGATCCATTGCTGGGGAACAGTGAGAAACTTTGTATGGCAAAGCAACAAGGCAGTCATATAACAACTATGAGAGTTCCCAAAGGCTGAACCCTCGTGCCCTTTGTATATTCTAAAGCTTATTAAACAGTTTAATAAACACTTTAGGAATAAAAACCACGAAGGCAAAACAGAAAATAGTGAGGACTCAAACACAGGGAGGCCTTAACATGAAATAACTTTCCATCAAATGGGAACTCTTTGTATATTCTTTGTATATATAAATATATTTTATTTTTATATTATGTATTCTTCGTATATAAGGGAGGGCCTTAACATGAAATAACTTTCCATCAAATGGGAATTCTTAAGTGGTGATCACACAGATGTGCACTACATTTAGAATAAGTGAGGCTGGGTCGTGGTGGCACACACACTTAACCCCAGCACTTGGGAGGCAGACACAGGCAGAG
This sequence comes from Ondatra zibethicus, assembly GCA_004026605.1. NCBI lineage: Eukaryota > Metazoa > Chordata > Mammalia > Rodentia > Cricetidae > Ondatra > Ondatra zibethicus. The sequence continues at coordinate 101,970 of PVIU01004391.1, read as the reverse complement.
CTCTGTGAAGTCCAGACCAGCCTGGTCTACACAGCTCCAGGGACAGCAATCCCAGGACAGCCAGGAATATGTAGACCTTATAACTAAATAAAAACTGGATATTCCTGCTCCGTAATGACAAAGGATGAATCAAAGATCCTGATTGACCCATACACACTAAACATGCAAATGACAATTATGCAAGTAAGAACCCTGAAGCAAGTACCCCAAACGTCATGAAGGGGGCATGTCACACAGCTCTGGAGGGACATGTCCAGGAGCCCCAAGACTGCTTCTCTCTGCCTACAGGTGCAGGGAAGCTTACAGGCAGACATCACATGACTCCTGTGCCCTCTGCTGTTTATGTCTACATCCCCTTCGTTTAGAAAGGCAATAGACACAGAGTGTGGAACTAAAGCCATACTTGCCTTCATTTCACCTAAATTGCCTCTGTAAAGACCTTTTCTCTAAAGTCATAGTCTGAGAGTCTGATGTAACTGTGGCCAGGACTTCAACACATCTCTTCTGGGAGGAGAAGTTCGGTCCCTAAGAGCACCTGGAGTGAGTTCTTGACTTTTACAACCCCTAACAGTGGGGGTGGAAGAGGCAGATGGCCTTCTCCTGCACTCTGCAATGCAGGTTTTGACATGGTTTTTGTTTTTTATTATTGCTGCCTTAAATGTTTGAATAGAAGAAAACAGTGAAAAGAAGTTGGAGAAATCCAGAAAGACTACTCAGGGAGGTGGGGATCATTCTCTGAAAGTCTTTTTATTTTAAAGACATTTTATTACTTATTTAAGAATCCCATACAATGTATCCTAATCATGTTCACTTCCTATTCCACTCCCAACTCCTCCCAAGTCCGCCCCCACCTCTCTATCCCCTAACTTTGTGTCCTTAAAATCCATAGATTTCAATTTGTACTGTCCATATACTCCTAGGGACGGGACCACCCATGAGATATTGGTAGACCTACTAAGAGCATATTCTTCAAAACATTCTTAGAGTATGGTGGTAGTGCACACCTTTAATCCCAGCACTCAGAGGTGGATCGTGGAGTTCAAGGCCAGGCTGGTCTACAGAGTATCAGGAACTGTCCGGTAGCTCCTCAGTTAAGGGTGGGAGTCCGTGAATTCCTCCCCCACTCCATGCTAGAATGCTGACCGGCTCGATCTTGTAGCTATCATGTGCAGGCAAGCACAGCTACTTTGGATTCCTGAGTTCAGCAATCTGTCATGTTCGGAACACACTGTTTCACTGTGGTTCTCCCTATGCCCTGGATCTTAGGATCTTTTCAATCCCTCTTCCTTGATGGTCCCTGAGCTCTGGGGAGAGGTATGACACAAATGTCCCATGTGTGGCTGAGCACACCAACTCATTCTCTGCACTGACTGGCTGTGAGTTTATTAACTGTCATTCACTGCACAAAGAATCATCTCTGAGAAAATCTGAAAGTTGCATTAATCTAAGTCATAGAGATTAAGTTAGAGGGTAGTTAATACCATGTCCATTTAGGAGGATAATGGTAGAAGGTTTGCCCTGGGGTCTTTGAGCTTCTTAGCCATGAGTTTTTGGCCAGATTACACCTCCAGGCATGTGTTTCTTCCTGTGGGAGAGGCCTTCCTATGCCCACCCCACAGTGACACACTTCCTCCAAAAAGGCCATACCCACTCCTACAATGCCACACCTCCTAATGGTGCCACTCCCTGTGAGATTATGGGGGCCAATTACATTCAAACTACCACAGTTACCCCTATAGTTTTTATGCTAGTATTGCACCCATAGGCAACCTGGTCATTCGGGTCATTGCAGGTCATGGGGTTCACACAAGCATGTTAGACGGTTGATGATTTCCCCTGCAGCGGCCTGCATAGCACCTGCCAGCAGCAGGGAGGGAAGCTTCCTCAACAGCGCCAGCTTGATTTCTCCTTGACCTGTGACCAAGTTCTGGCGGGCAAGCAAGAGCAAAGGAATAACCTGTATTATTTTAGGGGTTTGTAGATAGCCTCTGACCACCGGTTCTAGGAAAGGTAGTCCACACCTGGCTCTGGGCTTTTTATTTAGCAACCTTTGGCTTCTGGGGTAAGCATAACCCCAGTGCAGGGACCTCAAATTAAACTCTTTTCTATGAATATATACTTATATATCAAAGACAAACAGAATGATGGGCTAGAGAGATGGCTCAGTGGTTAAGAGCATTGCCTGTTCTTCCAAAGGTCCTGAGTTCAATTCCCGGCAACCACATGGTGGTTCACAGTCATCTGTAATGAGGTCTGGTGCCCTCTTCTGGCCTGGAGACATACACACAGACAAATATTGTATACATAATAAATAAATAAATAAATATTTTAAAAAAAAGACAAACAGAATGAGAAAGAAACCAGGTTACCCTTGGATTTATCTAACCTGGAAAGAGAAAGGCCTATACAGTTTTAAAGCACTAAAGAAAGAAATTGAAGAAAACACCAGAAGAGAGAGAAACCTTCTGTGCACATGCATTGATAGAATTAATAATTGTGAAAATGGACACCCTGCCAAAAACAGCTTATAAATTCAATGCAAAATCATCATAAAACTCCAACTCAGTTCTTCACAGAAATTGAAAACATATTAAACTTCATATAGAAGCACAAAGGCCCAGATAGCCAAAACAATCCTGAAGAACAAAAGCACTTCTGTAGGTATCTCACCATGCCTGATTTCCAGATGCCCTCAGAGCCATAGCGGTAAAATATTACAGAACACAAAAGCAGGCACACTGATCAATCAGATAGACTCAAGGAACGAGATGAAAGCCCATGAACACATGAATTCCTTTGTTTGTTTTGGTTTTTCAAAACAGGATTTCTCTATGCAAGTCCTGGCTGTCCTCAAATTTGCTTTGTAGATCAGGCTGGCCTCAGACTCACAGAGAACCACCTGCTCTGCCTCCTGAATGTGGAATTATTATTATTATTATTTTATTAATTTTGCCTTTTTGAGACAGGGTTTCTCTGTAGCTTTGGAGCCTGCCCTGGAGCTAGCTCTTGTAGACCAGGCTAGCCTTGAACACACAGAGATCCACCTACCTCTGCCTCCCGAATGCTGGGATTAAAGGCATATGCCACCACCACCACCTGGCTGCCACCTGGTTTTTGACAGATGCCAAAAACATACCCAGGAGAAAAGATGGCATCTTTAACAATGGAGCTGGAAAACTGCATCTCTGTGTGTAGATGGGTGGAGCTAGAACCTTGCCTGTTGCCCTGAACACAAGTCAATTCCAAATGGATAAAAGACCTCAGTATTAGCACTGAAACTCTGAAACTTCTAGGAGAAAGAGTAGGGATTATACTTCAGGCTACAGGTTAAGGGCTTTCTGAATACCACTCTGGTCACCCAGGAAACTTTTAATTGATTATGATGTTGCTTACAGGTCTTTAAGGCAATCCGGAGTCTCCCCTTCCTCACAGCAATTGCTGCGTCCCAGCTGTCTTTCCTACTGCCAATCTCTGCCCACACTTAAAATGTGCCAAATTCCTGGTCTGGGACATGGATCAGTAGGTGAAAGTGCTTGTCATGCAAGTGTGAAGACTGGAGTTCAAATCCCCAGAACCCAAATAAATACCAGGTGAGCATGGAGCACCACCTACAATGCCAGCCTGAAAGGGCAGAAAAGGGGGTTTTCTGGTTTCCAAGCTGGCCACGATGGTAATTTGATTGAAAGACCCTGTCTCAATAAATCAATGGAAGTTTATTCTGAACATCAACCTCAGGCCTCCACATGCATGTGTACACACACATGCAAATACACATGTGCATGTATACCACACACATATGAAAACAGAAAAAGGAAAATGTACCACACCCAAGGCTTCTCTTCTCTTCCTGGAACCTATCGTAGGAATACAATTTTTTTTTTAAGTTCAATAAACAAGCCTACATATAGCATTGCTTTAGTAAGGATGAGATAATATGGCAAACTTCCTGTGTGTGTATCCGGAAGAAGCAAGTGGTTATGACCAATGTTGTGCAATCGTTTTCAGGGTAACGTAGAATTAGATAAAAGCCACATGCCCTAAGAGAACTAACAGAAGCTATACTGTTTATTTTAAACAAAATGGATTGTAATGTTAGACAAGCCGAGGAGAGTGGGATTTGGAAGACTTGAGAGGAAAAGTGAGTTGCCAAAGAATACACAACTGGTAAAGTAGCAGAGCTAGGAGTCAAAGCAGAAGCATAGGAGAAAGAGAGGCTAAGGCACGGTAAGATGCAAACTCAGCTGTGAGTCTAAAGCAGCGGGAGAGTGGGCGATTTTAAAAGACAGGAGCGTGTGGGCAGGGGATGATGGGAAGGAGAAGGGATCTCTGTCTTCCTGCACATCCTTTCCCTCCTTTTTGCACCTACTACTTCCAGTTAAATCCAGTTTCATTTCTGTTAAAAATTAAAAAAAAAAAAAAGGCTAACTACCCGAAGGTAAGATCCTGTATTCACTACTTTTCTATCTGTGATAAAACACTGTGACCAAAAGCAACCTCCAAAAGGGTGTTTGCTTTGGCTTAAGCATCCAGTGGTAAGGAGTCCGTAATGGCAGGGAAGCCATGGCAGTAGGCAGCCAGTCAGGAAGAGGAGCAGTCAGTCTTCAAGAAAACTGAGAGTGAGCAAGGGTATGAACTCCCAAAGCCTGCTCCCACTGACACACTTCCTCCAGCAAGGCTCCACCCCCTGAAGGTTTCATAACCTTCCCAAACAGTGCCATCAACTGAGGGCCAAGTGTTCAAATGCCTGAGCCTATGGAGATTTGGCCTGACACAGAGTGGGTTTACAAGGTGATGAACTTCTGTTGGAGGAGGCCGATTGTTGGTTCCTGGCCATCTGGCTAGCTTAGACCTGAAATAATCACACAGAAACTGTATTAATTAAATCACTACTTGGCCCATTAGCTCTAGCTTCTTATTGGCTAACTCTTATATTAATTTAACCCATTTCTATTAATCTGTATATTGCCACATGGCTGTGGCTTACCCGGTAAAGTTCCCAGCATCTATCTCTGGCAGCTCCTTGGCATCTCTCTAGCTCCACCTTCCTCCTCCCATGCTATAAGCCAAGCCAGTTTCTTTATTCATTAACCAATAAAAGCAACACAAAGACAGAAGGACCTCCCACACCAAACTTCATTCAGTGTAAACATGATGGAGCGATCCTGACTGAGGGAGCAGATGGCCAGGGGTTAGCAGCCCAAAGCAACTGTAGCCCTTGACTTGGGTATCCCATCCCTGGTGTCTCCTACAACTGATCCTCTTTTCTTCCCAAGGGGCATCCTTCTTACCCACTTGCCCAGGCCCCAACAACAGAGTGTCCTGTCCCTGAACTGATCCTTTCCCATGACCAATGCTAGGAACCTGCTGTCAGGTTTCCAGGCCACCACCTGACGGCCACCTATATGGCCGTCATGCTCCTGGTACCCACATGCTCCTGGACTTGATTTGAACCTAAAGTCAGTGCTATTTGCACCTCTTGTTTCCTTTCCTTACATGGGCTTATCTCCTGGTTTCATACACCTTGGGGGGATCACTGCAGAGAATTTCTAAAGTCTCAGCGAAACGTTTCTCGTTCCCTTTGCCAGCACTTGAACCCCGTCCTTCTGAGACCCCAGTGACCCATGGCCTCAGTTAGACTTCAGAGGAAAGAGACCAAAAGGTTTTAAAGATCGAAAGAGAGATTACTGGAGAGCCTTGAAGGCAAACAAGAGATGTTCCTAGTGCAGTCAGGCTGGGCGGTGGTGGCACACGCCTTTAATCCCAGCACTTGGGAGGCAGAGGCAGGCAGATCTCTGTGAGTTCAAGGCCAGCCTGGTCTACAAGAGCTAGTTCCAGGACAGGCTCCAAAAGCCACAGAGAAACCCTGTCTCGAAAAACAAAACAAAACAAACAAACAAAAAAAGACAGCTATCAGATGGGCAAGGCCGGGAGGAGGCAGTTGCGGGTGCTCTGTGAGACATCCTTGTCTGTCATATGAAAGGGATCAGGGTGGGGATTCAGAGCTGACAGCAGCTGGGTTAGAGACACTTAGTGTCTCATCTAGTTCTCAGTAATAGTCTCCCGGGTGCCACGGCACACAAGCTCTAGCTTACAGCAAGTCTGGGGACATGGCGGTGTGGAGAGAGTGGTGCCTGGAAGGCAGTGTGGCTTCCTGTGTGTGCTTTCTGGTGTTGGTGCCTTCTGCCTGCTCAGCCCTAGACGTGGAGGGTTTGGATCTGGACTTGGTCTCTCTGACCTTCCCTCGCAAGTGGATAGGGCACAAGGAGGGCACCAGCCGAGTCACAGGAACAGCAGTGTCCTGGCATCAGAAACACCCTGACCCCTCTCCAGACTCTTAGGCTCAGGGTCACCTTGAGCAAGCAACAGGGACCTCACGGTGACTCTGGATTTGAGTCCTGCTGTACTGGTGCTTTGTGTGGTCCTCGGGAAGTTATAGATGTGCTTAGCATACATTTCTTACTTGCAAAACATGAAACTTGTATCATCCACTGTGTGTGTGTGTGTGTGTGTGTGCGCGCAGTTGTGTATACCTCTGTGGAGGCCAGAGGTCAATCCCAACTGCTGTTCTCAGTCCCCATCTTTTCTTTTTGTTTGTTTGTTTGGAAAGAGGTCTTTGCTTGGCCCACAGCTCACTAATTAGCCTAGACTGACTGACCAGTTCCTGTTCCTAGGATCCTCCTGCTTCTGCCGCTCCAGCGAGCACATGCCACCACAGCAGGCTTGACTTTTTTTTCAGTTAGTTGTACCAATTGAATCAAGTCCTCTTGTCCCAAAGCAAGCACTTTCCTGACTGTATTATCTCTTTTACCCCCCCGCCCCCACAGCTGAAGTCACAGACAGTTGTGAGCCACCTGAAAGCACCAGGAAAGGGCACTGGGAACTGAAGTCAGATCCTCTGCAAAAGCACTAGGCGCTGAGTCTCTCTCTACCCCAAGCAGCTACTTCTTAAGACCAAAGTGTAAGTGAAGTGACATGCCGTATATGCCCCAGCCTGGCCTTTGATGGCAGCTCATGGCCCGTTTTCCTGCAGATGCTCAACCTGCGGCACAGCCCAATGGCTGTCCTTCGTCCCTTACATACAGCACTTTTAAATCAGAGCAGTTGGGAGCTTTTCTGTCACCACTGTCTCATGACCCTTTTTCACTGAAATTATTTTATAACACACTGAATGAAAAAGAAATAAAAAAGGAAGTGGCTGGTCCGAGGTATCATGGAGAAGGTTTATTGTGACTATGTGGGAAGCACAGTCAGAGGCAGGGACATCTGCAAGGGTCCAGAGTGGACATGACCAGACTGAGCTGTGCTTTGTGAGGAGAGAGGAGTGGAAGGGGAGGGGGAGAGAGAGGAACCAGGTGCAGCAGCCAGGAGGCCCAAAGTAGACAAAAAGGACCAAATAATCAAAATGGCTGCATTATATAGGAAAGGGCATGGGGGGAAGGTCAGCCCAGCCTCTGGGCTGGAGAATTCAGGGTAGGGGGTGGGGGTTGTCAGCCAGGAGGAGCCTAAAACAGGTATGGACAGAGGGAGACAGGGAGAACCTGGCAGCCAGTGTCCTCTTTGATAAGTTAAATAGGCACCTCAGCCATGTGTCCCAGGTTTGAAACTTAACACAAACCTACCTACCTTCCTTCCTTCCTTCCTTCCTTCCTTCCTTCCTTCCTTCCTTCCTTTCTTTCTCTCTCTTTCTTTTTCTTTCCTTCTTTCTTTCTCTCTCTCTCTCTCTCTCTCCCTTCCTTCCTTTCTCTCCCTCCCTCCCTCCTTCCTTCCCTCCCTCTCCTTCCCTCTCTCTTTTTTTGTTGTTTGTTTGTTTCAGAGTTTTCCTCCCTCCACTCTGAACTGTATTCCTGGCAGAGGGGTCCAAGTGCTCATTTCGCTGAACCTTCTGAAACTCATCCAGACCTCAGGGCAGCTCGGCCTGACGGGCATCCCCTTCATCTCCAGACCCGCCATGACCTGTTCGTTTCTCCTCCAAGTTCCTGGAAGTAGCGCAAGGCCCATCAGTTTCTTTTTCATCAGAACTCAAGTCAAGAATAGAAGTTCCTGTTGTTTGCTTTGCCGCCTTGGTGACGAGAGCATCATGAAACTGGCAAGGGCTTGTGTTTCCTTTACACAAGGCCAATGTGATCTGGACCTTTGAAGCTTGTCCCATCACACCTGTCTTGCTTGTCTGTATCTGGCACTAGAGAAGTGTTTCCTGAGTTCCCTCAGAGTGAGAAAACAGCACGGCCCACACTGGCCCCGCGTTTACCCTGGGGCTTTGATTGGTAAAGCCCTTCCTTTTCCATTGTCCAACTCCAGGAGGCAAGTCCTGTCATTAGCTCCCGCTTTATAGATAGGGAAACCAAAGCACACAAGATTATGTGATTGGCAGAAAGCAGCATGGCAGGGGACGGGGGCTGATAGCAAAGCTACGGTCCTGACCCCAGAGCCACATGGCTCACTGATGGATCAGCCCTCTGACCAGGAGAAGTTGCTGCATGCCTGAACCTTAGGGTTTGCATCTGTAAAGATGGGGGTAAGAGTAGCACCATCCTAGAGGTTGTCATGGAGACCATGGGACCACATGAACAGGTCACTGTCAGAAGCATCAGCTTGTTACTGTAGCTTGTCACAGCTCGGCTCTCCAGCTGCCCCTGGCCCCCTTCAGCATCTCTGGAGTCTAACTCTGGGTCCATGCACTTGGTGAGGTTCAGCTCTCTGCACCCCTGCAATGTTCCATACTGGAAGATCTTTCTTTCTGTAGCAGCATTGGAATCTAGGAAATACGTCATTCCCATTCGTCTCTGTGTTCTGTGGTCCACTCAGCGTGTTTGGGCTGCTCCCAAGTCCCCCCAACACTCACCCCAGCCCCTGGGAGCCACAGGTTTTCACTTTAGCAATCACGTTCCACCATCCTGTGCTGTGCTCAGTAAGAGATGCCTTTTCCTTCATCTGGGCATTGGGTGAGCCAGGGCTGGCAGGCAGCCATGATGGGTGGTGTGCTTTCCCTTCCGTGGGGAGACAAGGCTGGAGGAAGCAGGCAACCACCCCTTCCCCACTTTGCTCCCCTCCACAGCTCTGCTGAGATGTTTCCCTGGAGGCAAAGGAAACATTCACTTGTCTGGGCCACTATGCCTCACTCCCACTGAGGAGTCTCCGAGGAGAAAATAAAAACTGGTTTGGACCTGTTCTCCAGATTCTTCATCCCCGGTTTGGGGGTGAGCATGTGTGAGCGTGCACACTTCCACACCTGGCTAGCCACTGGGACATGCCAGTGCACATATCTGTGTGGCACTTTATAAGACAGTCAATGCATTCAGGAAGCGTGCCTTGCTGAGAGGCCATAGCTGTCCCCACCAGAAAAAGGTCAAGCTTGGGCAGAAGTTGCTCTGATCGAGGGCAGAGACCCGGCTTAGTTACCTCAGCCCTTGTTCTGACTAGCCTCTCCGACACCGGCGCCTATGGCCAGAAAGCAAACGAACACAGAAGAAACGGTTGGCCTAAAAGTCAATACACAAAACAGCCTGGAGATCATAGTTTTTCTGAAATTAGGGGTTCCTATTCGAATTGCCTGTAGACAAGTGTGGTGGGGCTTAGCGAGGAGACACTTTTACTTGGGTTTCGACTGCTCCTTTCCACAAGCGTTTCCTTGTCTGGGCGTCCTCTCACCCCGAGTGCCCAGCTGGGCCATGGGACATGTGACGAGATGAGAGACCACAGGCCCGGGACGTGTGACGAGATGAGAGACCGCAGGCCCGGGGCGTGTGACGAGATGAGAGACCGCAGGCCCGGGGCGTGTGCGTTCCCTTCCCAACAAGGGTCTTTGCCCAGTCGCTTCCACTTTCTGGTAACTCACAGAAATGAAAAGGTGTGTCTACCAAGTCCTTTGACTTGTAAGGTAGTAGCTTGTACAGCGAAGGAGGAGTTAGAAGCAGTTGGAGATTCTGATGCATATTTCAGGGCTTTGTTGATTTCCTGAACTTACTAATTCAGAGGGCCTTCAGTGATTTAACTACTGCTCGACCTCTCCATGCTGGACAGTCAGTGAGAACTACACTGTGAGCTTTGAACTTTTCCCAGGCTAGTGACGTACACTGCGTAATGCTTTCTCGTCATTGGAGAAACACTGGTTAGGCTCATGGTTTCAAAGGTTTCAGTCCATGATTGCCGGGCTCTGTTGCTGCTCAGTTGAGGGAGAATGGCGTGGCTAAAGGGGGTGAGGAGTGTAGGTGCTCTCTTCATGGCATCCAGGAAGGGAAAGGGCAGAGAGGGTGGAGGGGGAGAAGGAGAGGGCGAGAGATGGTGCGCCACAGGGAAAAGATACCTCTTCCTGGCACATTCCAAAGTGATCCACGTCCTCCAGGCAGGCCCCACCTCCTCAGTCTCCACACCTCAAACCCAGCAGGGCTAGGCAGGGACCAAGCCTTAAACACCTGTCTGTGGGAGCTGTTTCGTGTTTAAACCCAATATGTTACTATCTCATTCCATGGCTGGGCAACGGAACCAGCTTGAGGCTTGTGGTCAACCAGGTGATCACAGGGTACGGAAGGTGTTGTCAGAGCTTATTTGGACACAAATGCTCAGTGACTTCTTTGAGATACTTGCATTATAAAATAGGCCATGTGAGGTGATTTTCCAAGTCATGGGCTAATGGAGACATTCTGAATACATTTAAGGTAGGCTGCGTTTATAAAATTTGTGCCCCCAATTCTATCCACCCTGTCAAAGGACAAGTGCTCAACATGGTCACATTGCACACACCCATAGAACGGTCCTCTGTAGAAACAAATGAGTTTTTGTTTGTTTGTTTTGTCTTTGGCGTGTGTGTGAGGGTGCATGCACCAGGTAGAGGTGTTGACTTTGAGACCAGACTGGTCTCAGACTCAGAGATCTCCCTGCCTCTCCCTCCTAAATGCTGGAATTAAAGATGTGTGCCACCACTCCCGGTAACAAACAGATCTTGATTCACACAAATCAAGTGGGGGACAATGAGCGCTTGTCTTGACATTGCTCAAGGACAGAACAAAGAGGAGAAAGAAAGAGTTGCTGTCAACAGATCAGGATGGCGTCATCTGTAGAAACCCTTTAAGTCATTTTTTTCGAGATTATAATATATTTACATCATTTCCCCTTTCTCTTTCCTCCCTCTAAACCTTTCATATACCAAATCCATGGCCCCTTTTTTCATTAATTGTTGTTACATACATACATACACATACTCCTAAATATATAAATACAACCTGCTCAGTCTGTATAATGTTACTTGTATGTGTGTTCTCAGGGCTGACCATTTGGTATTGAATAACCAGCTGCTGTGTTCTTCCCTGGAGACAATTTCTGCCCATCTCAACATTCTTTAACTGCCTGTAGTTCTTTGTGTAGAGTTGAGGCCTCTTGGGAGTTCCCTGTCTATATTAACAAGTCTGTCGTTGTCCATGTTTGGCTTATGATTAGGTGGTCATGTTGGTGAGACTTTATGAGTGTATCTTTTGAAATCCCTGTACTGGATCTGTGCAAAAGGAGCAACATGCAGCCACCTGCCCCTTTATGGACCCCTTTATTGTTCCCCAGAGCTCATCAGACCGTTACTCACTTTGGGTCTCATCCATTTTACTATAGAGTTAGTCTCACCATGGTGCTGATTCAAAGGATATGAGAGTATGTATGTGCGAATATGCATATACGGCACCATTTTACATCGATTCTTGGGTGTTCCTTGACTTTGGTATCCACAGGGCCTAGAACTAATACTCTGTAGAGGCCAAGGGATGGCTGTATCCTTCATATGCCATGATGCTCCCTTCCCTTTCTATATTAACCTTCAGGTTTCATGATAACACTCTAAACTGAGTGAACCAGAATAGAATGCAATAGGATTGTGTCACACCTTTTCTGTTGGTGCTAAGACCCAAAGATTAGCTAGCTTTTGTTAGCGGTGCTCGAGGGCACTAACAAGCTGCCTCTCATGTCCGTGTAGCTGTCTTAGATTTTGCCTGAACAGTTGCTCAGTGGGTGAGCTGAAGAGTACTTCACCGTCTCTTCATGTCCAGGCACCATGATGGTTCATGCTCGTCATCGCCACAGGGTAGATCTCCAGGCTGAGTTCAAGCTACCAGAGGAATTCTCTGGTCAGGACTTTCGGGAGAGCTGCACACATCTCAGAGTCCACTGCCTCGCACTGCTGCCCTCCTCCAAGTGGTGCTGCTCTCCTGCGTTCTCTGTGGAACACTGCCTAGGAGGATGGAGGGGCTTCTCTCGTGCCCATACTGACTTTCTCATTTAAAACCAAAGCTCTGCAAACCAGACAGTGAGAGGAGGAAGGAATTGTCAACCTCTTCAGGTCTGTGACCTGCTTCTCCTCAGGCCTTTAGGCACAAGGACACAGGCCTGTCTTTATGGCTTTTCTAGAGTGCATGTGGCTTATTCAAATTACTCATTTTCATCATTGGGGCCAAGTCAGTGGGCCAAGGGAAGTAAGTCTTTGTTGCTGGTTCTGTTCCTTTATTTCATTGCGTTTTATTTTTCTTCTCCCCAGCTTTCCTAAGGGTGGTTGGACACCTTCCCAGAACTCTTCAGTGAGAGTCTACTGCCTCATGGGAGGCTGTGATGTCATTTGAATGTCAGGTTTGCAGTGGAATTTTGTTTTTCAGTGTACCATTCAAAAATGGTGGTGTATCCACCACGTTTTATGTGGGTCAGTAAAAAGGACAGGCAGTTAGCTATTTTGGCAAAAGTTCAATTGAGTCTGGAAAAGGAGCATGTGGTTAACATGTTACACGATTACTGCTGACCCACTTGAGGGAAGCTCTCCAGTGCATGCTCAGTCTCTACCATGCTTGTCTGGACACAGCCCTGCAGGAATTGCTGTTTTAGGAGGCGGGGTGGGGAATTGTCTAGAGACAGTAAGAGCCGAGGTTAATTGCAAGGTTGATTTGTTTTGAGGAAGCTAAAGGAAGAACTTTTGTCCTGGAATCCAGGGGCAGGGACAGGCTACAGATGCCAGGGATCCATACTGCAAATGATTTTGTTTCCGAATTGAATTATATCTCTGAGTGATTCTTTCTGGGCGGTAAGTGTTTTATTAAAGAACTACATGAAAGGGATGAAGTTCCCAAGTTCTCAAGGTCCAAGCTGGTAGACTGAGGCAGAGCACCAGACATGACCCCTGGAGGTACCCATGTCCAGGTCCAGAGATGGACAGTGGGGAGAGGCTTCTCCTCCTGAATCTGGAAGGACCTCCCATTCATCTCCAAGTTGGCTCTCACACCTCATAAGGACTTTGCACTTACTTCGCCAGTTCTAAACAAAGTTCTGATTTGTTTTCCCTCACTAAACTAGATGCTCTACTTACTCATGCTTTTTTATTTAATCTTCAGTGATTGAACTGAAGACCTCACACTTAGAAGGCAAGCCCAGCTCCTACCTTGCTATACTGTGAAATAGAGACTGAAAACTGTATAGCATGAGTGTGCTTGGGAACATCACTGAGTCAGACACTGACATCTGTGTGGCTGGGTCCCCTGTCTATGTAAACAGTTTGGCTAAAAATAATAGCATGGGGAATTCGCAGTGGTGCACATGGTGACATCACAGAGCTTTGTCAGGGTTGCGAGAGGCAGAGTTCTTCCGTGCTGGCACATTGTTATGCGAGAACACCTGCACATGGCTGGTGTCTGGGCACCATCCCTTCCTTCCCAGGCCCCGGGAGTATTTCTTCCTGTTCCTTATTGTCAAATGTTCCACTTTTGGCTAATTCTACATTTCCAACAGCAAGAAAAGGGAGCAATGCTGTTATTAATAACCCACCATGACCCTTCTGTGTCATGAGACAATGGGGCTGTTACTATGTGTCCCTAATGGCCTGTGACTAAGTCGCTTGTGACATTAAGTCACACAGGGTGCCCTCCGTGAGTACCAGCTTCTACACAGCAAGGAGCTGAGGACAAAGAGTAAAATCCTGCCAGCACCCACAGTGGCTCCTTCCTTGGTTAAGTCTTCTGAGGACACTGGGTACACTCACAGGGCAGACACGCAGGTTTGTTTACATTAGCTTTCTGTGCATGGATGATATGAGATTTAGCAGGGTTTTCCCTCTTGCTGGGCAAGTTGTGCATCAGTACATGGAAAGTGTTTCTCGTGTTCTATTCTGTATGGAAAAAACAAAGCAAGCAAGTGCAGTGTTAACAGTGATGGAGAAAAAGGAACATACAGAGGGCAACATTAGAATCTGCTGAGTGCTCTGCACACCATACTCATGACTCCGTTTCCCAGAGGGAAGAATTTGAACTTCAAAAGTAATTCTGAGTTTGGTGATGATGGCTTAGTGCAGCCTGATCAGCGTTAATCTCTGGTCTAAGTCATTCACACCCAAGACTCATCTTTACCATTATAAATGGGGATAATGGGAACTTAATTTCTCAGAACTGCTTGGATATGCTTTTCTTGGGAAAATTTATGTAGCTAATTTAACCCAGTGTTCTAGGAGAGAGTTACTGCAAAAGGACACATGGATGTATTTTCCTGGGGGGTGCTGTACTGGGAGGCATGAGACCAGGTAGAGGACAGCAAGGTGGGCAGGAAGATACAGATGTCCGTAGTGATATTTTGTTCATGTCTGAACAAATAAAACTTATTTTCTTTATAGAGCCAAGCCACTAGAGGCTAGGGAGCTGTGGCACACACCCTTAATTTCAAGACTCAGGAGACAGAGGCAGACAGATCTCTATTAGTGAGCTACACAAGGTAGAATCTGTCTAAAGGACAAACAGAGCTCACACAAAGGTGATCATAGAATTTGGGATCCCACGCCTTTAATCCCAGCACTAGGGAGGTGGAGACAGGAGGGATATGGCTGGGCAGAGAGGAATCTAAGGCAGGAGGAGACAGGAGCTCAGGAAGTCTGAGGTTTGGTGGAGATGCAGTCTGAGGAAGGACCGCACCTTCTGTCTGAGCATTGGTAGAGGTAAAAGAACTCTCTAGTGGCTGGCCTCTCAGCTGCTCTGATCTCCAGCATTAACCCCTGTATCTGACTCTTGGTTTTTATTATTAAGACCAACTAGAATTCATGCTACAGATGTCCAGTATACCATCAGGAGGTCACAGCTTTGCATCAGCATGGCTGACTGCCCCCTCCCACATTACTGCTTTCCAAAGCCTGTGTTCTCTGATGCTCTCTGTCTCTCTGGGAGGAGATAGCATGAACTGGTTCCCGCTCCAGCCCCTCATGGCATACCCACAGCATGTCTGCATTTCCTGGAGCATGTCCGGCCCCCACTGGAAGCTGGTACAAAAGGCTCTGCAGTGTGAGACACAGGACATCATCGGCATCCCTCACCTGCTCACTTGCAGACCTCGTAGGACAGGTGGCCACGCAAACCCCGACAAGAGTATATATACAAGGATCTCGCAGAATCCCACACACAAGTAGCAAGAAGGCCCAACTAGGAAAGGAGAGGGTGTGCAGTGAGGTACTGGGTTACAGTGTGTGAAGGTCATGTCCGCCAGTGACATAAAAGTCTGCTCACAGCTGTTGCCATGGAACCAGTAGCTAAGCATGTGGAGCACCACAATACAGCACAGTCCTTCTACCAAGCAAAGCAGCGTTTTCTCTCTGGTCCACAGGAATACAGCCTAGACTATGAACCGGAGTGGAAATCCATGATGAGCACACGAAGAATCCTCCGACCTGGGCTGTGCGTCCTGCCACTCATGTCCTCGTCCCTCAGCAGCTGTAGATGGTTATGGAATGTCTGGAGCTCTGACGTTATTAAAACAAGGTTGTGTTGAGAGCAAACCACGTCTGCCAGGCGGTGGTGGCACAGGCCTTTGATCCCAGCATTCAGGAGGTAAATCTCTGAGTTTGAGGCCAGCCTGGTCTACAGAGCAAAGTTCAGGACAGACAGGGCTATACAGAAAATTCCTGTCTTCAAAAACCAAACCAAAAAGAATGTGCGAGGTGGCTTCAGTTGGCAGTGGTTGTTAGTTCTAAACACCAAGTGAAACCGCATTAGGGAAATGCATGTGACTTCGTGTGGTGAAATCCCTCAATGTGGGACATGAGTGGTTTTCTTTTCTTTTCTTTTTTTTAAATTAGACTTCTCCTTACTTTTGTAAATCAAGGGTGGGCAAACTACCCACCTTCTGTTGACCATACGCTTGCCAACATTCCCCTCTAACGCTAATGCTGTTGAAGGTTTTCTGCCTGTGCTCCGTGTGTCTTAGACCTATGACTTTGGGGTAGATCAGGCATTCATGCGGTTCTGAATTTGGTAATGGCCAGGAGGTTCCTGGCTTCTTTCCCACTGAGACTTTACAAGGGCTTCCTAAGCCCCCTCTCCCCAGGGAGGAAGGGAGGCACTTTCCAAGAACAGGCTCCAGGAAGCATGGAAGTTCGTGTGACTCTATTAAACATCCAGAATTTATAGGTCCCTTATGGTGACTGGGGAGCTGGTTCAGCGGGTAAAGATGCCATACAGGCGTGAGGACCAAGTTCAGACCCCAGCATCCATGGAAAAGCCTGGCAGCCCAGTGTATAACCACATGCTGGGGAGGTGGAAACAGATGGACCCCAGGGGCCATCTGGCCAAACAATCTAAGTACATCTGAAATCTCCATCCTAAGTGGGAGGCCACATCTCAAAAATCAAGATGGCTAGCAATTGAGGAAGACACCTGACGGCGACCCGTTGCTTCCACTGTGTACTCCCAGGCAAGTGCGCGTGCACACACAAACACACGCACACGCCCCCGAGGCTCATGTTGACAGCAGCACCTGTAACTGAAGTGTCCTTCGCAGTGTGTCACCACTGAGAATTTGGTCGTCCTCATCCAGATTCTCAGTATCCCAAGCAATTCCACAGGAGAGTCCCCAAGTCTAGCCAAGGGCCAGGTGGGGTGAGTGACCAACACTTCCTGAACTGGGGTTGTCTGTAGATGACCGGCTTCAGCCTGTGACCTTCCCAGGGTTAAAAGTTCCAGCTGTCTGAACATTTTCTACTTAAAAACAAATAAACAAAACATGAATCGGACAGGAACATGACGGTGCATGACTCACGATAAACAAACACCAAACACATGTTATCATAATTACATTGCACAAAAGCCAGGAAATCGTGTGAATCCGAAAAAGAATTGTCCAGAAAGAACCTAATGAAGGCTGTGCAGGCTACAGATTTGAAGGCTTATCTCACACACCGTCAGCTTTCTGACTTCAGTCAACCACATGGACCGCAACCACTCGGAACACAGATGTAAGGCCATTTAGAGGGTCTGTCCTAGCTGTCAGCCTGACTAGACGATAAAAACCTAGAAGCTGAGTAACTGGTGAAGGAGTGTCCCTTCACCACGCTGAGGCCCTGACCTCGGGAGGCCTGATCAGTGAAGGACTGAAAACCCCAATAGACTCTTGCGACAGGCGGGACTGGAGGAACTGGCACCGAGGACTCCTGCCAGTTCCTGTTTTGCCATGGTCTTAGGCACTTCCGCCACCATGATGTTCTGCCCCACCATAAGGCCGGAAGGGATGGAGACAAGGACTTTGGGACAAAATTCTTCAAACCATAAGCAAAAGTAAATCCTCTTTGGGAAATCCACTTTCCTCAGTCATTTGTCACACAGTGTGCCGCTAACTGCCACAGAAAGTCTGCCCTCACATCTGCCGGGTGCTAGCGAAGATTTTTCCTTCTTGAGTTTCAGTGTACTGCAAAGATTTCTTTTTGTGGAGCGCTCAAACAGTAAGTGTTTCATGGGTAATACAAACCCAGAGACAGATACTGGGGTTCAACCTGAAGGTCAGAAAAGCAAAGCAGCCAAGCCACTAGAGGGCTCTTACCTCTATGAAATCTTCAGACTGAGAGAAAGCGATTTCCTGTCTCATCCCACCTTACATTCCTCTCTAGTGCTAGGATTAAAGGTGTGAACCACCACCACCCACCACCACCACCACCACCACCACCACCACCACCACCACCACCACCACCACCGGGCCTCTATGGCTAACTAGCTGCTGGGATTAAAGGTGTGTGCCACCACTGCCAGGCCTGTATGGCTGACTAGTGTGGCTGTTTTGTGTTCTGGTCTTCAGGCAAGCTTCATTTATTAAAATACAAATGAAATATCACTACAAGTAAGTTTAAAGGACATAAGACTGTTTAGGTATCTATTTCACACTGGTTGGATTTTTTTTCATTAGTTTTGTTTTTGTAAGTGGCGTGTCTCTCCCAAGTTGTATGGTCCATACTCAAGAAGTTGTTCATGGATTTCCTCATTTTTCTTTTAAGGGTGTAGGAACTAGGGTGATGCCTCTTGCTCAGTGACAGTAGGTGACTCATGTCTTTTTTTCAATTCTTCAGTCTTTGAATCCTTTAAAAAAAATTTCTTGGTGCTGGAGAGATGGCTCAGTGTGATCAGCACTTTCTGCTCTTGCACCCACACCAGGCTGCCTACAACCGCCTGTATGGAACCCAGCTCCAGGGGATCTAATGTCTTCCTCGAACCTATTTGGGCTCCTGGACACAGTTGGTAATATAAATCCATGTAGGTGCACACACATACACATAAATAATAAATAAATGAAAAGTCATATCTATAAGATGACAGTATTAGCTCCCAATTGCTACTGTGACAATTGATAAAAGCCAATGGCTAGAAACAGTACATATTTTTGCATAACAATCTGGATGTTCGAAGTTCAAAACAAGGTTTGCCCACTGAAGTTCTGGTACCCAGTAACCTTTGCTCTTGGCTGGAGGCTCTGAGGAGAATCCGTTTCTGACCTTTTCCACTTTCTAGAAGCCGCTCTGCATTGTGTGGGCTAATGGTATAGTCTTCAAAGTCAGTGGAAACTGCTAGAGGCTTGCGACATTTTCCATGTTGACTCCTCGTCCACCCCTAAGGATGCGGTGGTTGTCCCACCCACTTGGATGAACCCGGCAGCCTCCTTGCACATGGGCAGCTGAAAAACGGCCTTAAGGTCACCTACAAACCTAACTTCTCATTGCCATGTAATATATCACTAGGGACTGAACCCAGGGCCTCACTTATGCAAAGCCAAACACTCTGCAACAGTCCTATTTTCACTCTCCTTGGAGGTCCTAAACAGGTTAGGCATTTCAAACTCATATGCTTTCCCTAGACTGTTGCTCCCTGCCCACTTCTTAATCAGGGAAGCCCTTCTTGCCTCCTTCCTGTCTGACTCTTTGACCACTGTACTGATTACAGTCCCTAGGTCTCCCCGGACCTTTGAACAAGGCTGGCTCAACACATGACGGGGCCTTAGACCCAGTCACAGTCTCTCCGTTAACCTAGCAAGGTGGTGAAGCGGAGACCCGGTTTTGATTCCCTTTGTATATTCAGGGCCTGGCCCAATGCCTGAAGCAAAACAGCCATCCAGTAAATTTTGTTTCAATCTAGGAACAGCTCCTGGGATGGATAATCTTCATTGTCGCCACGACAGGATTGTGTCACCATGGTAACACTCCTGCGGGTATATCAGTGAGGATGTTTTCAGACAGGTTTCGCTAAGGAACGCAGGTGGCACTGTTCATGTGTTGAGGTCCTGGACTGAATAAAAAGGAGAAAGTGAGCTGAGAATCAACAGCGTCGCTCTCTGCTTTACGACCGACTTCCGGTCACGGTGGACTGTACCCTGGAGCTGTGGGTCCGGTCAACCCTTCGGATACTTGTCACAGCCAGGATAAAGGTCACTGGCACTGCTCCCAAGTCCTAAAGCATTGTGCTTAGGCGTCTCTTCGCTGATCTCGGCCTCAGGATTCTATTCAGATTTTCAGCCGTCTGTTCTGCAGACCAGACTTGATTACCCGGATCACTCGTGCTCCTCTCGCAAGTCTTTTGTGTCTCCTGGGAAGACCTCTGTTCTTACAGAATTCACCACAGACCTTACCATGTGCAAATATTCCTTATGGTCTTGCCAAATCAGCCTTATTTAGGACTCAGGATGTGTTTTTAAAAGTTATTTGCATTCTAAGCTAAACAATTTAACACGACCTCACCCGCTGTTAGCTCTAGCCTCCTACAGTTCCTTTCCAGATCCAAATTACCTATCCAGTCAATGCCCTGCTCAGCTCCCTGATCCCTCCTCTTCATTTCCTCTAGCATGTCAGGCCTTCATTACTTGGTGCTCAGCTAGTTCAACAGCCTCCAGTGCTCTTCCTATTGATCCAGCCTAGGACCGTAACAACCTGGAATAACCAACACCTTCAGTCTGCATACTGTCTGAGACATGGAATTGAGCTCACCATGAAGCCTTTCCTTCCCAAAGCCAGCCTCACATCCTCATCTCTCCAACCAGCTCTCCCCAAGATTTCTGACACAAACCTCAAGTCCGAAGGATGCAAAAAGCATCACTTTGGTCCAGCGGGCTGTGAATCCTGGAGTTCTTGTGTTTATGACAATGCTTTTCTCCCTGCACAAACTGAAGGAAGAGGTGAGTAGAGTCATCCATACCTGAAAGATCTGAAGTGGGACACTTGCGTCCTCAGTGGCACTGTGTCCCCTCTGGACATCAATGTGTGGCCATCCATTATGGAGCTGCCTACTCAGGAACTTCCAGGCTTTGGTGTACTGATTTTCTGCTGAGGCTTCAAGTCTCGTGACTGACAGCCCTTGTGGCTCCTCCTCCCTCTTCCTGTTCTGCACCCCACTGGAACTTCTTGTCTGGCCAACCTGCCTGCCTGATACCGTAGGTGTCCTGCCCCTGCCCTGAATCTGGAAGCACGAAGGACCACATGTCCACGTGAGCTGTTTGGTCACCACAAAAACGGAAGATGGTCCCAAGGGTCTCAGAAATGCAAGGCTTATCAGTTAGAAACTCTGAGGCTGCTCCCCAAAAAACTATCCACAAAGGCCAGCCGTATCCATCACAGGCCTGTCTCACATTCCTTTTTGGCTCCCATACTTTAGAATTAAGATGTAAACTACTCAGTAGGGATGTCAGTGTCTTCTGAAGAAGGCAGGGCTTGATGCTTTATCTGGCATAGGCGATACCAACAAACTCTGTTTAATTAATTGTTGATGGGTTGTTAGAAGGAAGAAAGGATATAAAACAAATTAAAGAAGCTGGGAAGTCCATCAAGTAATTGCCTGGCAAGCGTATCCACTTAAAAAAGCAGGGAATGGCGACACATGTTTGTAACTCTAGTGCTGTATATGGAGACAGGGAGATCCTTGGGTTGCCTGGTCAGCCAGCCTAGCCACATAGGTGAGTTCTAAGTTTAAAACATAAGGTGGAAAGCAACTGAGGAAGACAACAAACATCCACTGTGCCCTCCACATGAGCCGGAGCACATACATGAATACACACACAGCAATGAATAAAAAAGCCAAAAACACTTGTAAGCTAAAGGGATGATTTCAATAAAATAAAGTGACTGTTTTTATTGTTCTATTAATAAACAAAACTCAAGAGTCAGATATTAGGGTATAAACCTGATAGATTCACAGAGTTATAGAGAAATGATCAGCTGACCCTCCTCTTCACCTTCTCAGATCAAAAAGTGCAGAGAATCTTTCTAAATCCCTCCCTATTACCTCTTGTGTCTCACTGTCCTCATCTGGGTCTGCCAAAAACTCATGGTTTATTCTGGCCAGGTGAATGTGGACTCTGCCCTCTGAATCAAGGTTATCTTTATTGTTTCTGTCAGAGAGATAGTAGAAACAAATTTCCCACAACATTTCCCCCTTTTTGTCTAAATAAAAAGAAATGGTTTTAATTTTAACATAGTAAAATTATATACAATAAGAACAATTATCAGGTATTGTCTAAATAAAAAAAAGAAAGTTATTAACTTTGACAAAGTAAACCTATATACAATAAGAACAGTTATCAAGTAAGAATTACACTCACAATGTCCAGTCCTGTTGTGGAATATTATTTTAACTAGGCAAAGATACATTACATTCGTTTATGATGCAGAATATTACTTTAACTGTGTAAAAGTGTGTTACTTTTGTTTATGCTTCTTTTGTTTAATTATGTAAAGATGTGTTGCATTTGTTTCACCTTGCCTGCCTAAGGCACCTGATTGCTTTAATAAAGAGATGAATGGCCAATAGGCAGGGATGCTGGACAGAGAGAATAAATAGGAGGAGAAATTGCAGGAGAGGGATAGGCAGGGGTGCTGGGAAGTGATAATAAATAAGAGGAGAAATCTAGTCTGAAAAAAAAAGAATGAAAAAAGAAGGAGGAAGAGAGAATGAGGGAGACACCTGGGGCCAGAAACTAAGCAGCCATCAGTCAGCAGACACAAGACACAGTGAAAGTAAGATGTACAGAAAAAAGAGGAAAGAAGATAAATAACCCAGAGGCAAAAGGTAGGTAGATAAAGAGAAATAGGTTAATTTAAGTTAAAAGAGCTAGCTAGAAATGTACCTAAGCTAGGCCAAGCACTCAAGTGATGTGGGAACTGGTTGGTGACCCAAAAGAAAAAAAGCTTGGTACACGGTCATTTGTATTTGCTGAATTCAGAGAAAATGCTCCACTATCTATTATATCTTGGCGAGTCCAAATTTTTGTACCTAATTTGCGTTCTGTCATGACTAGGGAAAACTATAACTATATCTTTCTAGTCTTCAACCCTATCAGAGACCCATGAAGGATATAATACTGTCTGAGTAAACAGAAAGTGCAGAGCAAACAAGTTCCAAAACTATAGAAACGACAGCTGCTTGCCTGGACTGTCATCCCCAACATTCCTCTGCAACATTTGGATACCCATCTTTGGCCTACATACCTAGAATATCTGACAGACTTTTTGTGAAGCAGGAATTTTGAAGGACTGTTCTGCCTTGTCTTGTCAAAATTTGGCAGTCATCTTCTTCTGTGTCCTGCTTGTCCAATTTGGACAGCATACTGTCAGCAACTGAGGCAAGGGCAGTTTCTTGCCCAGTGGCTAACTTTGTTGCAATGAAAGCAAACTCCATGTGGAGGTTTTTTGATGCCCACCATCCTTTTTTGAAGTAAATTGGTACTGCCAGGAACAGACATGTCTTGTTGTCATGAAAAGCCTTATGTTACTAAAACATTTTAAATGCCATATTATGTATGTCTCTGAAGTATTTGAAAACCATCTATTTAAAATATATCTTTGTTTGACCTTGAAAACATACCTAACATGACTATAAGTTTGATTGTTATAGATGACTAACTACTAACCAGTATTTCTTAATTATCCTAAATAGTTTTCAAGAACTAGAACTTTACATTACATTTTAAAATGAGCTACACAGGTACAATACCTTAAACAACAATAGAAACATATATTCAATATAATAAAATGTAACCTTAAATTTATACTAATATACAAAAATATCTCAAACAAGAGTAGAAACTATGTAACAAAAATAACCTTAAATTTGTATCAGTACACAAAAATTCATACCAATGTAAAGTATTTAAGACTAGTAGTTGCTTTTTTAGTTTAAAAGTAGATTCAATAGTTTACCCTTTTACCCTATCATTCCTGTATCTCCCTTTTTTCTTTTCAGGAGATCACTGAATCTAATCTCCTTTGTTTAGTTTCCTCCCTGACCATAACCAATAACAGCTTGCAACTAACTCCCCTAAATGATGACAAACATCCACCAAACAACCAAAACTCATCCACCCCACGTCTTGAGAATGTGGGCATTAGGTTTTTTAAATTACTTCCCCTTGTCTGGCATTGATATCATCTGTAAGGGACCCTGAGAAAATTGAGATAATGATCAAGTCCAGGGAGAGCTAGCTGTTGTCCAAAATCCTGGCTGGACATGGCTATGAAACTGGACCATCTTAGCTAACCACCTTGAAATTGTCCTGAACAGTTTATAGTCCAAAACTGATCTTTGGGTGGTATTTGGCAGCTTTGTAGCATTACTACAATACAGGTGGAATCATCATTGTGGGGACCCAACATCATTTTTGAGACTTCAAAGGTCACTGTAGAGGTCAAGGTTATGTAGAAAACTTAAACATTTTAAACGCCATATGCAGCAGATCTTGGAGAGGTTAAAGGACCTCAATCTACTAAATATGCCCAGGGTACACAAACTTCAGATTCAGATTTAAGCCTGAAATCATGTACAGGGAGCTAGATAAAGGCTATTTCTAGAATTAGTACTCCATATGCCCATTAATATCATGACAGAAAGTTTAAATATATATGTTAATCTTATCAATTTTTAGATAATATTTATACCTTAAGAAAAGTTTTAAAGAGCCAAAATGAAATGAAAGAATTATGAGATTAATGACAACAAAAGAGTTACTTAATTTTGGTTTTCTTCTGTTCCATATCAGAGACTTTGGATTTTCCTTTAACAAGCATGCTTGGGTTTAGAGAAGGAGAGAGCCATGCTCCAACTTCAAAACCAGCTTTAATTTTTAATTGAATTGGGGCTATGAATGATCATTTGTCATATATTTCTGTAGAGAATAGCAGAAACAAACATTTGTGAAGACATAAACTTTTTTTTTAGATTCTTATATTTTTTATATTTATATTCTTTTTTCATTTAATCTTTTAATTTAATTTAATTTTATTATTTTTTATTTTTTGGTTTTTCTTTTTTTAATATTTTTATGGTTTCTTTAACTTTATTTATTTATTTATTTATTTAATTTTAAATTTTTTTTATTTTTCTCTGCTCCCCTCCCTGCCACACCCCTCCCTCCCTCAACCCTCCCCCAGAAGACATAAACTTTTATCCTGTTGGAAATGTGCTATACCATTAGACCAATTTCTTCTTTTTCCTGGGACATATTCTTCTTCAGATGTCTAGATGTGTCATTTGCCCAGTGGTATTTAGATTCCTTAATTGGATGCCTTCATTCCTAAAAAGACAATAAATAAATAAATAAATAAATAAATAAATAAATAAATAAATAAATAAATAAATAAATAAACCTCTGTCCCAACCCTAACTTTGGGGAGTTTCCCTTTTTGGCAGGTTATGTCTGATAAATGAAAGTCATTTGTTAGTTTTATAAATTAGTTTAGATTGAATGGGCGTGCTGTTTGATAAGTGATAGTCTCTTCTAATTATGAGATCTTATGTGTTTAAATCTAAGCTTTATCCATCTCACTGGTATCTGTATAGATGGAAGTTTCTGTCCTGCCCAGTCCCATAGCCATTCAGTCCCAAATAAACACACAGAGGCTTATATTAATTTTAAACTGTTTGCCCTATTAGCTCAGGCTTATTGCTAACTACCTCTTACAATTAACTCATTATTCTTATCTATGTTTATCCATGTGGCTTGGTACCTTTTCTCAGTAAAGCATTCTCATCTTGCTTCCTCTGTGCTTGGCTGGAAACTGACTCTCAGCCTTTCCTTTTCCCAGAATTTTCTTAGTCTGGTCACCCCACCTATACTTCCTGCCTGGCTACAGGCCAATCAGCATTTTATTAAACCAATATGAGTGACAAATCTTTATAGTGTACAAGAGCATTATCCTATAGCATATCTGCAGCTTTTCTTTTCCTGTGGAAATAAAAGCAAAACCTCTTGTCCAACATAACATACATTCTGGTTTCTATTCTGAGGTCAACACATTCTTTAAAGTATACAGGCTGATTTAATTCAGCAGTTTTTTCCATTTTCCAATGTCTTTCTGCAGCCGACATTCCTTTCTCATTAGCATTTAAAAATTGAAAGTTAATAAAGCATTGTGTGATCTATCTCTAGGGTCTTTATTATCCATTTCTGTTTATTAAGCTTATCTTTTAAAAGTAATGATAGATCTTTCTATAATTGCTTGTCCTGTAGGGTTGTGTGGTATATCTATAATATGCTTTATATTATAATATGCAAGAAGCTGTTTCATTTTACTAGAGACATATGCTGGAACATTGTCTTTGTTAATTTGTACACATATTTCATGATGGTCATAACTGTTAATAAATGTGTAATTACAGAATCCTTTTTAAGAATTCAAAGCAGTTGCCCATTCAAATCCTGAATAGGTATCTATGGTATGGTGCACATACTTTAATTTTTCAAACTCTGCTAAATGAAACACATCCATTTGCCAAATTTATTTGAGTACTGTTTGGGTTACTTCCTGCAAGTAGTAGAGTATGGTAATACAAAGAACATGTAGGACATTTCCTAATAATTTTCTTGGCTTGTTGCCAAGTGATAGAAAACTCTTTCTTTAAACCTTTGCTATTAACATGGTGTTTCTTATGAAATTCCAAATCTTTTAGCACATTTCCTACCAATAACTGATTGATTTCATCCTTACTTTGTGCTAGAGGACCTGGTAGATGCATATGGGATCTGATATGTGTTATATATAAAGGGTGATTTCTGTTTCTAATTATTTTTTATAATTAAAGAAATAATAAAGTTAATTCCAAATAATCTGGAATAAGTTCAGTGGTTTCAATATGAAAAAAATCTCTCTGCATATTGATAGCCAGTACCTATAGTGAGAGGTTCTGGAAAATCTATAATATTATGAGAATAGCATGCAATTTTGACTTTTAATCAAATCAAAAGGGCTTTGAACCACTTTACTTTTTTCCTGACTTATTCCCTACCTTTCCTGATTTATTTGCATCAGTATAGAAGAGAAGGTAGGGGCTCCAGAAATTGGTGTTCCTTGTACAATGGGAGGAATAATCCAATTAGTTCTTTTTATAAACTGAAGTCTCTTGATTTGGGGATACTTGTTGATAATTTCTCCCAAGAAATTACTGCAAGGTCTTTGCCAATGTTGATTTTCTGTCCTTAAAGAGGTAATTTAAGCATTATAAAAAGGCATCACAATTTCTGTTGGATTTATTCCTGTTTATTGATGAAGTCTCAATTTTCTTTTCAGAATCAATTCAGAAACCTTCCCTTCATAGGTCTTTAATTTTTTACTTTGTTTATGTGGCAAAAATATCTATTCTAAAATAGTATCTTCTCTCTGCATAAGAATTGCTGAGGGAGAATACATAAAAGAGTAATCAGAATACAGTCAAGCTCTAGATCCAAGTGATCCACATGGGCATCCTATAATTTATTTTCTATCAAAGCCAATTCTCTTTCAGCTTCAGCTTATAATTATCCTGTAATATTTAAGTCCTTATCACCTTATAAGGGTTGAGATAAATTACTTAGTTCTTGAGTTGATAATCTATCATGGGCCGTAGTCATTTAATATCTCCCAGCAATTTTTAAAAATCATTAAAAGTTCACAATTGATCTCTCCTGATTTACACTTTCTGTGGTTGGATTTTTGTAAGCCTATCTTATATCCTAGGCAATTAATAGAATGTCCTCTTTGTAAGTTTTCAGGTGCAATTATAACCTTAATGAGACAAAATTTTCTTTATATCTTCAAACATTTTCTCTAAGGTATCTGCATCTGAACCAGCTAGGAAAATGTCATTTATATAATGGTGTAATATAGATTCAGGAGAGTGTTTATGAGTTATTTCCAATGACTCTTGTATAAAATATTGACACAAGGTAGGGCTGTTTAAAAGTCCTTTTGGAAGAATTTTCCATTGATACCTTTTAACAGGCTTGGAATTATAAGTAGGCACTATGAAGGCAAATTTTTCTCTATCCTGTTTTTGTAAAGGTATAGTTAAAAAATCAGTCTTTTAAATGAATCACTATAATAGACCACCCTTTAGGCAATAAAGAAGGTAAGGGAAATCTAGGTTATAAAGAGCCCATTGGCTGGATCACTTAATTGATAACTCTCAAATCTGTTATCATTCTCCATTTTTTAGATTTCTTTCTAATGGCATATGAGAATTACAAGAACTGGTTGATTCTTTAGTATGTTAGCATGTAGCTGCTCCTGTGCTCTCTGTTTTTATTGCCTGTACTTTATCTGATGTCAAAGGCTGTTGTTCCACCCAGGCAGATTTGTTAGTTAACCATTTTAAAGGTAAGGCTGTTGGTACCTTTATAGCCACCAGCTGTTGTGTTTTGTTTGTGTACAACCTGAACAGTCAGTGATTGTTCTTGATAATACCTTTTAATATTTCTCTCAGAAGCATTCTTTATTTTATGGTTTGTAGCTGAGATTGAAGGAATGCTAATCTGTGTTTTCCATTGTTGTAACAAATCACATCCCCATAAGTTCATTGCTATTAACCACATATGGCTTTCATCTCCCTATCTGTCCTTCTGGCCCTATATACTTGACCAACCTTGTGCTTTGTTTTACCTGAGATAAAGTTCTAATCCCTAGAAACTGAATATTTAGCTCCAGAAGGAGCCAATTTGGTGAAATTATTGTTAAATTTGCTCCTGTGTCTAGCAAACATTCAATTACAATGCCATTTATTTATATTTTTTAGCTTTGGTCTTTGATCATTTATAGAAGTTTGCCAAAATACTTGTTTTGTGGTCTCTCCTGAAAATTTTGTTTTATCTATTGAAGCTGTTCTATCATTCAGAGAAGTATGGTTTTTAACAAGTACTAAGTCTTTTAATTGTGCTGTGGCGGAGTTTCACCAATGCTGACAGGGAATGTTTGAACCAAATTTGACATTGGGACCTGCAAGAGCCTCTAAGGCATTTCCCGATGGCAAAGTGTTACCTTGCCTGTCCCCATGTTGATCCGTATTCATTAGTCCAATTTTGACCTTTGCCACACCTTCTGCATACTCCAGAAAGTTAGGACCTTCTCTTTGAATTATCTCTAGAAAAAAACAAAACAGTATGGAATGCTTTTTCTTAAAATTTTTAGAAATCACTTCTCCTATCAAAGTATCATCATAAATGTCAGATCCAATATCAACTGTATTTTGGATCCATTCATCTATGGGTGCTGTTCTTGCCTTTAAAGGCCTAATCACCCTTTTGTATTCTTATTTAACATTTTATTTTTTTAAGATTTGTTTATTTATTTTATGTATATGAGTGTTCTATCTTCATGCACACCTTTATCCCAGGAGAGGGTATCAAATCCCACTAGAGATGGTTGTAAGCCACCATGTGGTTGCTGGGAATTGAACTCAGGACCTCTGGCAGAGCAGTCAGTGCTCTTAACTGCTGAGCCATCTTTCCAGCTCCCTGAATTAACATTTTCAAGAGCCAAAGATTCAATTCATATTTATCTAGCTTCTGGATATGATATCGTTCTGTTTACAGCTAAAGTCAGTCTTTGTAAAAAATCAGTGAAGGCTTCTTTAGGACTTTGTATAATTTTAGTAAGTCCTCTTTCCTGATTCTTCAACCTATCCTAAGCATTCAAAGCTGCTATACAGCATAGGACCAAAGTGTGGTCATCAAATCTAAAGTGTCTTGCAAATCAGCATAGTGGCCTTCACTGAGATGCTGATCTTGAGGAATTTCAATACCTTTAGCCCTACTCTGTTATTCTATGACATAGCTTCCTCTCTCCACCATGTTTTCCATTGTAACTGAGGATCAGTTTCCAATATTGCTGTAGCTAAATCTTTCCAGTCTTATGGGCTAATTCTGTTTCAAGTTGCTCATGAATTTAACCTCTGCTTCACAAAGAATAAATGAATACCATATGAAATGACTGCTTCCTTAAATCTCTTTAAATCTAACATCTTTACGGGATCCCAGCTAACTTCTGCAAAGCCTTGGGAGTGCCTATTATCTGGTGGTCATTCTTTTTTTTATTTATTAGATTTTTTTTAAAAATACCAATCCAAGTTCCCACTCCCTCCCCTCCTCCCATTCCTTCCACCCATCTTCCCTCCCCACCTCCATCTAATCCTCAGAGAGGGTAAGGAACATTGACTTGTGGAAGGTCCAAGGCCCTCCCTATTATATCAAGGCTGGCCCTCACTACTATATCTAGACTGAGCAAGGTATACATCCAAAGAGAATAGGATCCCAAAAAGCCAGTACATGCAGTAGGGATAAATCCTGGTGCCACTGCCAGTGGCCCCTCAGTCTTCCCCAGCCATGCAGAGGAACTAGTTTGGTCCTAAGCCTGTTCCTTTCTAGTCCAGCTGGAGTTGGTGAACTCCTATTAGCTCAGGCAAACTGTTTCAGTGGGTGAACCCATCATGGTCTTGACCTCCTTGCTCATATTCTCATTCCTTCCACTCTTCAACTGGACTTTGGGAACTCAGTCCAGTGCTGTGATGTGGGTCTCTGCCTCTGCTTCCATCAGTTGCTGGATGAAGGCTCAATGCTGATATTTAAGATAATCATCAGTCTATTGACTACAGGGCAAGTCAAGTTCGGGCCCCCTCTCCAGATCCTAGGTGGGGTCATCCTTTTGGATTCCTGGGAATTTCTCTAGAGCCAGGTTTCTGCTAACCCTATAATGGCTCCTTCAATCAAGATATCTCTCTCCTTGCTCTCATCTCTGTCCTTCCTCCATCTCAGCCATCCCATTCCCTCAAGTTCTCCTCTACCCTCCCCCTCTCCCATCCTCTTCTCCTCCTACACTTTCCTCTCCCCCCACTCCCATGCTCCCAACCCTGCCAGTCAATCCTGTCCATTTCCAATTTCCAGGTGGGTATATATATTTTTTTCTTTGGGTTCACCTTATTACTTAGCTTCTCTAGGATCATTAACTATAGTCTCAATGTCCTTTGTTTATAGCTAATATCTGCTTATGGGTGAGTACATACCATATTCATCTTTTTGGGTCTGGGTTACCTCACTCAGGATAGTGTTTTCTTATTCCATCAATTTGCATGCAAAATTCAAGATGTCATTGTTTTTCACTGCTGAATAGTACTCTAATGTGTAAATGTGCCACATTTTCTTTATCCATTCTTCAGTTGAGGGGTATTAAGTTGTTTTCAGGTTCTGACTATTACAAATACGGCTGCTATAAACATAGCTGAACAAATGCTTTTGTAGTATGATTGAGCATCTTTTGGGTATATGCCCAAAAGTGGTATTACTGAATCCTGAGGTAAGTTGATTCCCAATTTTCTGAGAAACCACTATACTGATTTCCAAAGTTGCTGTACAAGTTTGCATTCCCACCAGCAATGGATGAGTGTTCCCCTTACTCCACATCCTCTCCAGCATAAGCTATCATTAGTGTTTTTGATCTTAGCCATTCTGACAGGTGTAAGATGGTATCTCAGAGTTGTTTTGATTTGCATTTCCCTGGTAGCTAAGGATGTTGAACATTTCCTTAAATATCTTTTGGCCATTAGATTCTTCTGTTGAGAATTCTATGTTTAGTTCAGTACCCCATTTTTTAATTGGGTTATTTAGAATTTCAATGTCTAATTTCTTGAGTTCTTTATATATTTTGGAGATCATTCCTTTGTCTGATGTGGGGTTCTGGTGGTCATTCTTGTATGGTAGCTGGATAAATTAAGGTTGGTTTTCTAATAACCTTAGGCTGCTCCTCTATAGTTTCATAATGCAATAATACAGTAGTTTCTGCTCTAAACTCCTCTGTCTGTATGTAAATATATTTTTAGTTTCATTAGTAGGTCTTTCTAAGGACTATATCTTATCAGTCAATTTTTCATATTTGGCACTGATATCAAACTGCTTTTTAAAGAAAAAAACATGAATTACCAAACTGATAATAATTATAATCAGCATTAAATCTTTCTTTCTTTCTTTCTTTCTTTCTTTCTTTCTTTCTTTCTTTCTTTCTTTCATTCATTTTTAAATAAAAACCTAATTTTCTCCTTTAAGAATTCCCAGGTGTCTCACCAGATCTGCTGACAACCATAGCATAGGTGGAGCTGTTCAGGGGTAGCCAGTTGTATTGATGATGTTTGGTTGTGTGGGCAGATGCCCAGAGCCAGGCTAGGTTGCTGCATGCCCAGGCCAAGGCCTACTGCAGCTGGTCATGTACTTCAAGTGGGGGGAAGGGGAGGGTACTGCCTGAAACCTAGGGAGACAGGTAGGAGAAGCCAGCAAGGCTGGGATGCACTGTGGGAGGGCACCAGGCCACTGTCAATGAGCTTCCCAGAAATGCAAAGAGACCATCACTGGTTGTCACTGTGCTGCACAGCTGGGCAAAGGGTGCATGGCCAGGCTGAGAGCACCTGCTCATGCAGCAGCAAGATTGAGGATGCACAAAATGCAAGGGCATGGGTGGCCTGAATGACAGAGCCAGCCAACAGTGGGCTGTTGACTCCAGCCCAGCCACCTGTGGTGTTTGAGGCCAGAGGTGGGCAGAGGGCAGAGATTGCTACAAAGAGACTGGAATGAGAAAGGCTCAGGACTCACTGGGAGGGTCTGGGGTAAGGGAGAGAAAGCTCCTCACAGCGGCGATGGGAAGGTGGCAGCTCCACCGCCTTGGTGTGGTCTGACGCCATGTGTTGGATACCAGATTAAGTGAGTACTTTTATTCTTCTATTAATAAATAAAACTCAGGAGTCAGATATTAAGGTACAAACCTGATAGATCCACAGAGCGATGGAGAAACAATCAGCTGACCATTCTCTCCACCTTCCATCTTCCCAGGTCAAAAAGGGTCCCTGTTCCTTCCTGTGTCTCTCTATCCTCATCTGGGTCTACCAAAAAACTCTATGGTTTATTCTGACCAGTTGAAAGTGGACTCCGCCCTCTGAATCAAAGTTTAACTTTATTGGCAGTATTGTGGCAAACACATTTCCCACAATAAAATATAGGTCTCTTTACCTCTTGAAAATTAAACATTTTGATTAAGAGTTTCTTGTTCTGGATTCTGTATTTAACCTAGAATATAAAGGGGCTTTGTTGTGATTTTGAGACAATGTCTCACTCTGTACTCCAGGCTAGTGTCAAGCTTGCATCACCCTTCTGTCCCAGCCTCCTGAGCTATACCCCGCAGTCTTTTTATGAAGGTAATATAGTCACTAGTAGAAAGTAGTGTCGTTATAAAATGTTCAAATGGAGGCTGGTTCTTGGAAGAGGCATCAACCCCGTGCTCAGGCTTCAGAGATGACATGCGAGGAAGCTTGAGCCCCTGGCTTCCATTTCTTCTCTTGGTTTCTTCAATCATGGGCACAGGTTTATTGATTCCGCAAGCATCCTAGTGGACGGCACACCATTGTTCACAGCCTCTGGATAGGCACAGAGGCGTGACTGTGGAACCCCTGGGGAGCACGAGAAGGCATGTCCTTTTTTGTGAGTTCAGATTTACAGAAACCTAAGTTGGGAGGAGGAACAGTCTCAGATTATTCTTTTGGAAAGAACTCAAGACATTAAGTCAACTTACAGTGGGGAGGTCTCTTGTCTGGAGTGACGTGGACAAACAAGTGGTTACTGGCTCCCACTTAAGGGTATTTTTCGTTGTTGTTCTTAAGGTGACTATTTGTTGCCATATAATTAATAGTTTAAAGAAAGTTTATACTTTTTAACAAAGAATTAGAGAGATTTCCTTACAATAAAGACCCAGGGAGGTCACTCACTGTTATAGCATTCAAAGACTTGGGGCTTCTCCCCCAGCAGCAGCAGCACCTCAGGAAGCCAGCCTTGTGGGTGAACAACAGAGTAGGAACACAGGACATGAGCCCCTCACCCCCACTGCCACCTCAATCTGTGCGTGTCCTTCAGAGACACACACACCCGATGCCAGGCTATCAAAATGGGAACTGATTTGCGCAAATGATAGCAACTACTTTATAATTAGACATCCCGGGACTTGTATTTGTGAAATCAGTATCTATGTACAGAACAGGGGTTTAATTACATCCTGGATTAAAAGAAATTTTGACCCAGGATTGAAAACAGATGTTCAGTTACTTCACGTCCCAATGGTCGCTTTGTGAGCAAGTGGCATTGGATTCTCTGCCTGCAAGACGTCTCCTCTACCACATTGTTTTGCCAAATACTAATTAAAGAAGAAATACAAAGGACTTCACTGTTAGGGTTTTGAATCTAGCAATCAATGGGATTAGTGATGTTTGATTGAAAATTTTTCTAAGGCATTTGTTCCTGTGATGTGTCTCTGTTTTGAAATGAAACAGCCAATGGAAATCACTGAGTTCAGTCTACATCTTCCGGCTCGTCAAGTACAGAGCCCAGGCTTGATGCGATGGTTTGCCTCATTTCTACCTCTCTGTTTTCACTTTGTTTATTACTATTTTTTAATTATATTTTTTATTTGTGGCTCACATACAAGCAGACAGTGTGAGCAAAATGCATTGAACTTCCCTCTTTTTTATCTCCAGCAGGAACATGAGCCCACACTGAGAGTAAGGTACAAAAAATGCTTGAATAGAAAAACAATCCTTATTTTGAGCTTTGTTGAATTGATTGCTACAAAATCAGTTCCCACTTTGGTGGTGCGTAAGTTTTTCCTTAGAGAGATGGGGAGGGGGAAAGAGCTAGCAAGCCCAGTTACTGAGCCTCAGGTTGGTGCTGGGCACTGGGGATGGACTGTGGCATCTATATATGCATTGATGCATCCTGGAACTCTAGATAAACCAGAAATGAAGGAGCAATTTTTTTGCGGGGGGATGGGGATTGAGACAGGGCTTCTCTGTTTAATAGCCCTGGCTCTCCTGGAACTCACTCTGTAGACCAGGTTGGCCTTGAACTCATGGAGAGTTGAAGATCTACCTGCTTCTGCCTCCCGAGTGCTGGGGTTAAAGGCGTGCATCACCACTGCCCAGTTTTAGGAAGGAGAATCTTAAACAAATTATTTAAAATAAGTAATTACAATTGTGTACAGAAGTACAGAATGTTTGAAAAAAAAGTCACATAATTGAGGAAGGAATGATGTGTAAACCTTCAGAGGCAACAAAATCCTAAGGAGTGACTTCCAGGTGGCGACAGCACTGAGGATTGGGATATGGCTGGGGAGAAGGGCAGGGGCCAGTTCCAAGATCACAGCCATATCAGCATTGGGACCAGACACTGTGCACTATGGGACGTAACTGAAGACTGTTCAGATTGGAAAAAAATGAGCAGACGTGAGTTTGGGAAGCACACCCACACACATGCCAGGCTTGTGCAATGGACACCATTGCTGACCTGACATAACCTAGGAACAGTCTCAGCAGGGACTGCCTCTGTCAAATCCATTTGTGCGTGTGCTTGGGAGGGATTTTTTTTTAAAATAGGGTCTCATTTCATAGCCCTGAGTGTCCTGAAACTCACTATGCAGTCCAGGCTGGCCTGGAACCCACAGAGACTCGTCTCCCGATGCCTCCCAAGTGCTGGGATTAAAGATGTGCACCACAATGCCTAAGGTGTGGGATTTTTTTTCTTAATAGAGTTAATTGAGGTAGGAAGACACATTTGAATGTGGGCAGCGTCGTGGCTCTAGGGAGCAGGGCCTCCAGAAGACAGGAGTGGGGCTCAAGAGAAGCAGAGCAAACAGGGTTGTCAGAAGTGATGGAGCAAGGGAGAAGACTGGAGGCCATCTCTGCCTGTTCTCCTCGGGAGTCACTAAGCAGCCTGCTAGCCTGTGCAGGCGGTGTCAGCACTCACTGATTGGGCCTGCTGCTCAGAAGTGAGGGTCAGACTGCCAGCAGGTGGCTGCCACCAGAGTGGAGGGGGCAGTGATGGGATCACTTAGAGAACGAGCGGGGATGAAAAGGGCAGTTTGGTTGTGAATATATGAGCTTTAGGGCTGAAGCAGAGCCCTGTCAATGTTTAAAGCTTGAACAAGGCAAATCCTGAAAGTCAAAACCAGGAGCCCGCCATGCTGAAGGCAGAGGAGGAGACTGCTCCTTTGGTTTCACAGCACTCTCTTGAGTTCCAAAGAATGAGCATAGAGGTCCAACCCTCATGGGAGAGAGTAGAGAAGAACAAACATGGGCTTGTAAGTTTATCAGTGGTGTGTGTGTATGTGTGTGTGTGTGTGTGTGTGTGTGTGTGAGAGAGAGAGAGAGAGAGAGAGAGAGAGAGAGAGACAGAGACAGAGAGAGAAAGAGAGAATGTGTAGTATGAAGATTGTTAGTTCGTTCCCGGCTGCTCAGCCCCAAAATAATCACACAGAAACTGTATTATTTAAATTACTGCTTGACCTATTAGTTCTAGCTTTTTATCGGCTAGCTCTTATATCTTTGGTTAACCCATTTCTATTATTTTATGTTTTACCATAAGGCTCGTGGCCTACTGGCAAGGTTCCAGCTGACAGCTTGCACCTTTCTCCTCTGGTGGCTACATGTGGTGTCTCGCGACTCCACCTTCTTTCTCCCAGCATTCAGTTTAGTTTTCCCCACCTAACTCTACTCTGCCCTATCTCAGGCCAAGGCAGTTTTTTATTTATTAACCAAGAAAAGCAACACATATACAGAAGGACCTCCCACACCAAGTATGTGAGCATGTGTGAGTGAGTATGTGTGAGTATGTGTGTGTTCTCATGTGCAGAGGGACATTGAGTGGGGAGACAGGATGGGACTGGACAGGCTGGCCCTGGAGCCAGATAATTGTTACTGAAAAAAGTCAAGCACATAGAGCTTCAGTGCTTAAAAACAAGACCTTCTGCTCTTGGCAAATGAATTGAGAGGCTTAAGATGTTAACATCGGCTGAGCCTGGTGGTGGACAGCGCATGTCCCAGCACTCAGGAGGTAGAGGCAGGTGGGTGGGTCTCTGTTTTCAAGTCCAGCCTGGTCTACACAGTGAGACCCCACCTTACAGCAGCAACAACAACAAAACCAACAACATTAGTGTCAGGCACTCAGAATGCTGCACAGTTGCGTCTGGTTCCTCGGTCAGGCTCTGGTGGGTTTGAGCTTCACGTTTTCACCTTTGTTTTTCCAGTCTCTCCATATTTTCTTCCTCTCTCGCGAGAAGAAGGTTCTGGATCACCTTCCCTATGAGCCTCCCCTAAGCTAGAGCCTTTCTGAGGTTGGCACCCCTCCCCTGCCTCCCACAGGCTACAGTCCCAGGGGGTAGAGCTTCCTTCCTGCACGGTTAAAGTCCTCAGTGTTGGAGAGATCACCTTTCATTTTGTGGGTATTACAAACTCTCTAAGTGCTGAGTTAGAAAAGTATAGGAGAGAAATTGGACCCATTTCCTTTTTCATTTTAAAATTATATTTACTTATCTGTGTGTTGGGAGATCACTCACAGACACATCACAAACATACACACACAATAAATAACAGAAAGCTAATACACGTCTATACGAATCCTGATTCCCCCCAACTTCCTCGTGGTCTCTTGACTGGCTGGCGTGTATAGTTTTAGCCAGACTAGCAATATGAAATAGCATCTCTTCATTTCCATATGTCTTCTGGACACATGTGGTTGATCAGGTTTTTAGGAGTTTATTGCTACTTATAATGTAAGAGAGGAAGGATTTACTTGAGTGAACAGTATCAAGGGCTTGCAGTTTATCACGGTGGGGCAACTGGGGTGGCAGCAGCGTGTGGCACCTGTTTACTGATTGGCAGCTGCTAGCCAGGACTCAGGAGCAGATACAACCTCCAAGACCCAAGGCTAGAGACTTACTTCCCCCATCAAGGTCACAGTTCCAAAAAAAAAATCCCCCCAAAATAACACCACCGGGGGGGGGGGACACCAAGTATCCAAACGTATGAGACTGTGAAGAACTCCCCACATCCATCCTGCAACACTATTTGTATATTCTCTATACTGTGTTAAGTCTTTGGTGCATTTAAACGTTTGGTTCTTGGTTTGTTTCCGATCGATTTATGCTTACTTATAATTCTGGGTGTAAGCATGTGTCCAGTACATACACGTTCCTTCCCAGTGCCTGTCTTGTGCTTTTATCCAGAAGGAAGCTTTTAGGCAGCTTACTTCAGAGATCTGGGATAGCCAGATAGACAATCAAATAGTCTCTGTTTGTTTGTTTAGAGACAGGGTCTCACTATGAAGCTCTGCCTGACCTAGAACTCACTATGTAAACCTTCAGAGATTCATCTGCCTCTGCCTACTCCATGCTGGGATTAAAGTGTGCACCACCATGCCCACCCTTATTCATTTACTCTTAATTACATTCACTTATTTTTTTGAGGGGGGAAGCAAGTGTACAATAGCCTCGTGTGTGTGTGTGTGTGTGTGTGTGTGTGTGTGTGTGTGTGTGTACAGGTCAGAGAACAACTTTCAGGAATGGGTTCTCTCTTTCAACCTGTGGGATCCGGTGATTAAACTCAGTTTGTCAGGCATGGTGGTAGGTGCCAAGGAGCCATCTCATGAGCCTCATGCTCTTTCTGAAATATCAGATCGTAACGTAAATCTGAGCAGGTGATAGGGACAAATTGTGAGCTTTGCCACAGTCACTTGTAAGTTCAGTTCTGTTTATGAATTGGAGAACTGTTTTGTGCTGTGCACACTTAGGACATCGTCATATACGATCGTCTTTTAAGCTGAGCCCTGCAGACTCTCCCCGGTGTTGCCACACAATGAACGGTCCCACCCATGCTCACGTGTGATGACCGGGATTGCAACGGTGATGTATGCCCATGGTGTTTACTGTCTCTGTGAGCCGAGGGAGAACCCAATTAGTAATGTTTGCACAGGGCCTTACAAAAATAGACCCATCAAATGGCACATTGTCATTGAGAGTGGGGCAACTCATTAATAAAGTTCCTGTCCCTGGATCAAATTCCCCATGTAGCTCTTTAAAAATCTCATTAATCTCATTAATTCAGAGCCGACTTTGGAAAGGGCAATAATTCAGATCTGGAAGAGGAAGTTCACAGTTCACAGTAGATGATACAGCTTAAAAGGACCGTAAGAGTCAGGCAGCAATATGAATCTGTGGGCTAATTGGGATCTGCAGTTTTTGCATAGGTAGAAACTTTACATAAACTTGCATTTTGCTTTGTTGCATACTTTCCTCAGGACACTTCTCCCCCTCTTCCAGTCTTCCTTTCCCTCTTTCTTTTTTTTTAAAAATATTTATTTATTTATTTATTTATTTATTTATTTATTTATTTATTTATTATGTATACAGTGTTCTGTCTGCATTTTTGCCTGCAGTACAGAAGAGGCACCAGATCTCGTTATAGGTGGTTGTGAGCCACCATGTGGTTGCTGGGAATTGAACTCAGGACCTCTGGAAGAGCAGTCAATGCTCTTAACCTCTGAGCCATCTCTCCAGCCCCCTTTCCCTCTTTCTTGCCATGCTCACTGTTTTCACCTCTGAACCCAAAGCTACAGAGACACTCACTCACCTGCACACACAGAGAAAGCTAGTAATACAGCAGGAACCGCACCATATTAATGAGGCCTTCTGTGGAAAATTCAAGGCTGAACAAGATGTAAAGGTATTAAAAAGTAGAACCACCTCACTTAAAAGCACCCTGATGCTTGTTTTGCTCTGGTTTTTAGTAGGCACTTCTACTTGGTAAATACTCAACTATTCAGCTTTAAGTCTCCTAGAGACAGGAAATGTTTGCTGTTTGACAGATACTAGAATGAAAAGCATCTCAAAGGCAATGCTTGCTTGGATTTTGCTTCTATTGAGAACACAAAGCCGGGAGAGGGTAGTCTCTGCTGTAGATGCTGCTGGACACATTACCTCAGACAGAGACTGCTCATTCATTTCCTGGTCACTCAGACCCGAATAATCACACAGAAACTATATTAATTACAACGCTGTTTGGCCGTTGTCTCAGGCATATTTCTAGCTAGCTATTACATCTTAAATTAGTCCATTTCTATTATTCTGTGTATTGCCACGAGGCTGTGGCCTATCGGTAAGGTTTCTAAGGTTCCAGCATGTCCTCCTTCGGCATCTACATGGCATCTCTTTGACTCTGCCTACTCTCTCTCTCCCTATCTCTTCCAGCCTGGCT
Source organism: Ondatra zibethicus (assembly GCA_004026605.1). Taxonomy (NCBI): domain Eukaryota; kingdom Metazoa; phylum Chordata; class Mammalia; order Rodentia; family Cricetidae; genus Ondatra; species Ondatra zibethicus. Next base: position 62,377 of record PVIU01004391.1, on the reverse strand, counting down.
ATATTCTGCTTTGCCATAGGCCCAGACAGCTTTATTCATTAACCAATAAAAGCAACACATATACAGAAGGGCATCCCAGATCAGTCACATATGCATGAAAACACCACTGGAGAAGGCACGAGAAAGGGGCTTTATGTAGTATACATTTTAGTGAAAAACAAAAGTAGGTTTCTTGTGCATTTTAGTGCTGTTGCCCAGCCCTCAGATGGCTAGGGTGGGGACACACATGGCTCTCCTGGCTGGATCCATTAATGCTGCGAGGATGGGTGTCTTCGTTTCTCTTCTGCTTCTGTGATGGACTAACAAGAGAGAAGGGGACTCTTTTGGCTCTCAGTTCATTCTACTACAGTGAGGAAGTCCTGGTGGCAGGAGACAGCTGGTCACATTGCCTCTGTAGCTGGAAGCAGAGAACAATAAGTGTCGGTGTGTGCTCAGCTCTCTCCTTTCCACTCAGTCCAGGATCCAAGCCGAGAGAATAGCGCTGCCCCGTGATTCCAGATCCAGTCAAGCTGATAACCAATATGCACCTTCACAACAAACAAGTCAATTGCCTATGGGAGTCTCATGCTCACTCAGTCTGTAATGTGTGGGTTAGGTTTCAATCACCTCCTATACCTGACTGCATCGGTTAGCGTTCACATGGCTGTAATCAAAATACTGACAGAAATGACTTGGGGAAGGAAAGGCTTGTCTTATCTCACAGTCTCAGAAGGATTTCAGTCCGTCAAGACTGGGAGACATGTTGGCAGCATTCACAGCCACAGGAGTGTGTTGAGGCTGTTTGCTTGGTGGTAGACTGGGAAGCACCTGCTTTCTCTTATTAGGCTCTATCTCCTTTCCTCCACCCCCTTCTTAATTCTTCTTTCATACAATAGAGCCCAACCACAGTTTTCCCTCCCTCCACTCTTCCCACTCCCTCTCCTCTCCCCAGATCCACTGCTCCTCTGTTTCCCTTCAGAAGAGAGCAGATCTCTCAGGGATATCCACCAAACATGACATAGCGAGTTACAATAAGACTAGGTGCAAACCCTCATATCAAAGCTGGACAAGGCAACCCAGTAGGAGCAAAAGGGTCCCAAGAGCAGGCATAGGAATCGTAGACACACCCACTCCCACTGCTAGCTGTCCCACAAGACACCAAGCTAACAACCACAACTTATAGTTGTTATGCAGAGGGTGCAGCACAGACCCATGCAAGCTCCGTGATTGCCACTTCAGTCTCTGTGAGCCCCTGTGAGTCTTGCTTAGTTGATTCTGTGGGCCATGTTCTCCTGGGTGTTCTGACCTTTCTGGCCTCTACAATTTTTCTTACCCATCTTCCTGTGGGATTCCCCAAGTTCCAGGGGGGTGGACCTGAAGGAGATCTCCAGTTTGGACTCTCTTTGCCTAATGTCTGCATCTACTCCCAGCAGCTGCCAGAGGAAGCCTCTCTGATGATCATTGGGCCAGGCACTGATCTGTGAGTATAGTAGGATACCATTAAGAATCATTTCATTGATTTTTTTTTTTACCCTAGGTCTCAGGCTATCTAGCCTCCTGTTCCTGGTCACCCAGGCAGTGTCAAGTGTAGGCTTTCTCTCAGGATGTAGGCCTCAAATTATCACATTAATTGGTCACTCCCATCTTGCAGACAGGGCAGATTATAGGCCAAAGGTTTTGTGGCTGGGTTGGTGGCCCAGTTTCATCACCGGAAGCCTTGCCTGGTTACAGAAGATGGCTGGTTCAGGCTCCATTTCCTCCTTTACTAGGAGTCCTTGCTAGGATCACCCTAAGTTTCCTCATTGCTCCCTAAATGCCCTCCAATTACTGTCATCTCGACCAATACTCCCTCCCCCCATTTCTCCCTGTGGTGGTTTGAAAGCATATGGACCCCCTAGGGAGTGGCACTATTAGGAGGTGTGGCCTTATTAGAGGAAGTGTGTCACCACGCGGGTGAGCTTTGAGATCTCCTATGCTCAATCTATGCCCAGAGTCACAGTCCACTTCCTGTTGCCTGCAAATCAAGATATAGAACTCTTAGCCCCTCCTCTAGGACCATGTCTGCCTGCGTGCTACCATGTCCAGCCATGATGATAATGGATTAAACCTCTGAAATTGTAAGCCAGGCTCCATTAAATGCTCATCTTTATAAGAGTTGCCATGGTCATGGTGTCTCTTCACAGCAACAGAAACCCAAACCATGACACTCTCCTCCCCACCTGATCCCTTCTATTCCCATCCCACCTGCTTCCAGTCCACCGGCAAAGCCTGTTCTATTTTCCCAGGGAGATCCACGCATCCCCTCTTAGATCACTTCTTATTGCTTAGCCTCTCTGAGTCACATGTGACCTAACAATCAGGAATTCTGGGAAGCACGTACCCCTAAGGACATTGGAAAATCAGGCCCATTGATGCTTGAGTCAGAGGGAGATCCACTAACAACAAACATAATTCCTTGCTTCTCCTCTTAAAAACTGGGATTGGGTTGTTTAAATAAACGATGGTATGTTCTGTGATGTCTCTCAGGCTTATTGATTATAAGGAACCAAATCTGGCCCCAAGCAAAGATAGTGAAAAGAGAGTAAAGGATTGCATGGAATCCAAAGCTCTATCTGTGGTGTGGCTGTGCCACCTCGGGTGTCTGTGAGCTCAGCAGGGCACTGGCTGCTGGTGGCTCCTCAGGGTCAGAGCAACCTGTGACTATCACCACGGCCCAACTCTGTTTCTGCTATCTATCTCCTCCCATTTCTATCACCAACTCCTCATCTTTGTTTTGTGTGCTGGTTCACACCCTTATCCTGCTGCTTGGTGGGTTTCAGAATCACTGCATTTGAGGAGACAGAGGAGACTCCTCCGGTCACTGACGCTTACATGCTAGTTACACATCTTCAGTGCTGAGGTGCCCAGTGTCATCCTCATTGCAGGGCTGAGTGGCAAGGCCGCTGTTACCATCTGCCAGTAAGTGCAATCGATCGTTCATCCTGGCTGTGTGGACAATTGCATCCCCACTATGTTTGACTCAGGAAACTACCCAAGGCCCATTTGAGGGAGGAATATGAATTCAGGATGGTATTTGAAAGCCTTCTGCTTACATTTTTTGATAACAAAACATCTTGGCATTAAAACTTATAGGTTTGGAAAGAAAGCTAGGGAAGAGGATACAGTCCCATTCAGAAACTGCTGTCTTTGCTCAGAATCGTGGCCCATAGCTCTATCTGAGCCAAATCTGAACCTGTGGTTTGAATTTGAAGGGTGTGTATCCTTTAGGAGGTGGGGCCTGGCTCTCCAAGGTTGAGTGTTAAGAATATATCTGCTCTGGTTCCTGGTTAACCCTCATGTGAGTAGGTCTCTGCCCCACACTCCTGCCACCACAGACAGCTGCTGACACCGTTCCTTCCCCACGATGGTGGCCTAAACCCCTCTGAAACCATGAGCCAAAACAGCCCTTTTCACGCTTTAGACACCTTGGTAAGGTATTCCTGTCCCAGCAGAAGTAATAATGCAGTGACCTCATGATACCCTGCCCTAGAGATAGTCCAGACGAACCAGACTCTGGGTGTGAGAGTGTGTAGGGACCTTGATCAATCTGCTTCACCTATAGTTTCCTTTCCAGACACACACAGCAATGATATATGGTGGAAATCTATGCTTAAGTTAGCATTAGAAAGTCAATACAAGGGGCTGGAGAGAGACACCTCAGCAGTTAAGAGTGCACACTACTCTTGAAGAAGACCCGAGTTTGGCTCCCAGCACCCATGCTGGACAACTCATGACCCATCAGTCTAGCTCCAGGGGACTGTGTGTGCCTTCTTCTGGCCTTCATAGGCACTTATGCTCAATGGTACGCACACACACGTGTGTGTGTGCGCACACACACACACACACACATTTTATTTTAAAAGTCATTTCAGAACAAGTACGGCTAGGACAAGGGACTATTGTATGGAAAGAAAGCATCTCCCATAGGTTGGCCCCTGGGATGGAAAATTTCATCATGCAACAAAGTGAGAGTATGCTATAGAATCAAACTGCTATTTTCCTTTTCTTTCTTTCTTTCCTTCTTTCTTTCTTTCTTTCTTTCTTTCTTTCTTTCTTTCTTTCTTTCTTTCTTTCTTTCTTTCTTACCTAGTATGGTTTGTTTGCTCCCAATATTCACTTACTCTTGTCCCTCCTAACATTTTTTAATAGCACAAACACTTATTTACTAACCAAAGGAATCATCCTCATCAAACCAGCACATGAAATACTAGCATGTAAAATCATGGTGGCGAAGATAGTTGATCCCAGTAACAGATAAAAGTAAGCAACAGTGTGGAATGGAGCAGGGCTCACAGCTAATTCCTGCCTCCAGTCACAATGGCGCTTGTATTCTGCCTTTGCAGACTCATGTACAGATGACATTGATGGCGCTTGTATCCTGCCTTTGCAGACTCGTGTACAGGTGACATTGGTCGTTTTCTCTCTTCTTCCCATTTCCTGCTGCATTGTCTTAGTTAGGGTTTTCATGGCTGTGGAGAGACACCAAGACCGCAGCAACTCTTATAAAGGAAAACATTCAGTTGGGGTGGCTTACATTTTCAGAGGTTTAGTTCAATATCATCATGATGTGACATGGTGGCATACAGGCAGATATGATGCTGAAGAAGTAGCCAAGTGTCCTACATCTTGACTTGCAGGCAATAGGAAATGATGTGAGACACTGGGTGTGGCTTGAGCATACGTGAGACCTCAAAGCCCACCTCCACAGTGACACACTTCCTCCAACAAGGCCACACCTACTCCAACAAGGCCACATCTCCTAATAGTGCCACTCCCTTTGGGAACCATTTTCTTTCAAACTGCCACACCCATTCTAGGGGTCCACCCAGCACACAGGCTGAACAGCTGCAGACAGGCTGCTTTCCTGCCATTGGCTACAAGTTTTTCAAACTTGTCTTCCCGAGAACAGGAGTGGTACTCCCAGTCCTGAAGTGATGCTTCTACGGTGGTGAGTGGTAACATGATCTTGTTCCTTCCTGCGTCGTCGTTCTGGAAAACCTTGGTGGTTCACTATGCCATCTCTCATCCAGCAGTTCCATGGTGTCAATGCGAGTGCCAGTGTGGGAAGCCAGGGCAGAGCAGGAATCAGTGAAGAAGCCAGTCCCACCTCTGGATTACTACTTGGTGCCTTTAGATTGATAAGGTAGTTGTCTATTCTCTCTATAATTTCCTCCTGGACCAGTTAATTCTCTCTACTGTCCCCACCCTCTTAAATCAGCAACTGTTAGATGGAGCTGTATGTTATAATATGGCTTTTCTTTTTGGTCTTGTTTTCTTTTCTCTCTCTTTGCCTTACTTCCCTTTCTTTGATCTGAGATGTGGTCTCAGCCTTGAACTCACTGTGTAGCCAAGAGTGACCTTGAACTCCTGATCAGCCTGCTTTCACTTTCTGAGTTCTAGGGTTCCAGGCCTGTCCACCTGGAAGTTTATGAGCTTGTGTGGTGCTGGGGGCTTGAACCCAGGACTTTGAACTTGCTGAGCGGCACCTCTAGGCCAGGAGCTTGCTTTCATGATGGAACCGCAAGATTTAGAGCACCATGTAGAGGAAGGTCCATGACTCTCCCACACCATTTAACAATGAATTGTAAAGTTTAAAAAGAAATTTAGGAGGCAGAGAAGGGGTTTGGTGGGTAAAGGAGCTTGCTGCTAAGGCTGATGACCTGAGGCGGAGCCCTGGGATCCACATGGCAGAAGGATTTTCTCTGGGAGACAATCCACAAATTGTCCTCTGACCCCCACATGGGCTCTGTATCACCTGTATATGAGAGCATGCACCCACGTACGTGATAAAATTCAAAAAGATTTCACCACAATACTATCTCTTAATGTACTAGATATGTATCAATCTGACTTTTATTCCCTGTAAACGTAGGACTTGAGTTATGGCTGAAGGCTTCCTACACCCTCATGTCCCAACTTGAAGAATTTGGGGTAATCATTTTGATGCCTTGACTGACTCCAGTGAAACATCCACACTGCTTGACTCGTGCATTATAACAGCCTGATGCATTCAACTTTGACCCTGGAGTGGGTAGATACAGCTGCACACAGTAGGGGCTCTCGTTACTACCAATCTCCCTGCAAACATTGATGGCTGGACGCAAGAGACAGACAGACACCCTCTCTTTGATGGAAAGTCTGCTTTTCATCCTAAAGACCCCAGGGCCGAGTCATCTCTACGTGTTCAAGACTCCTTACATGACTGGTTACCTCCAGTCAGGACCCTTAGCGTGACAGACTAAAGTCGGTAAACTTACCATTTCTTTCAGGTTTTGCTAAGACCTGTGGGGGAGACTTCAGCCTCCTGCCATGACATCATTTGGGAAGGGACAGTAATTTAGACATGACCTTTTTCCTCTTTTTACATGGCCACTCCCAGCTGCTCCAAAGGCTCCCCTTCAACCCATTTGGATTACCACCGCACTCCAAAGCCCGCCCAGGACAGCAGCCTCTTCTTGGTGCAATTGTGTGGTCAGATGGATTTTCTGGGAAGAGACCCTTGCACAGGCTAACTCCCTTGGACTATACTAAACTTGCATTGTCTTTGGGAGGGAGCCCAAATCTTTGCTGTAGCATTGAAATTCTGATGTAATTTGTCCTTAGCTTATTTACCCAATTTTGACAATTACAACCTTACAAAAGGAAATTTCCGGTGCTCTCTCACTGCCCTGGCAGTCTGGCTGCAATCCCAAAGTGACTACAGCCTGCTAATGAGTTGTCCTTTTCTTTTCTGGTTCTATAAGCCCTATTTTTTTTTCTGCAATGAGTCTCAAAACCTTTGTTCTCCAAATTGGCCTTATATTTTATATTACTATGTAACGTGTACCCTGTTCTATCTCAGAAAATGGTATCAGATCTAGAAGTGAAATCATGGATCGTTGTGAGCCACCATGTAGGTACAGGGGACTGAACCTGGCGCCTGTAGAAGAGCAACCAGTTCTCTTAACTGTTGAGCCGTCTCAGAACTAATGAAAGAACACCCACATGGTAGCCTACAATTACCTGTTGATCCAATGCCTTCCATTCTCTGTGGGTACCAGGCATGCACATGATGCACAGACATACATGCAGTCATATACATTAGATAAATATATATTTATTAGTAATTAATTTTATAATGTGCATATGTGTGCAGGTGCACATGCATGCAAGTGTACTTGGGATTCCTTCCTCAGGAGCTGTCCCCTGTTTTTAGAGACAGGGTCTCTCACTGGCCTGGAGATTGCTGGGTGCTCTATGCTGGCTGGTCAGTGAACCCTAGGAAGAATCTGAATCTCCAGTATGGGGATTACAGTCATACACAAGGCCCCGTGGTTCAAAACAAAACAAAAAAATGGGTTCCAGGCTTTAACTTGGGTTCTCTTGCTTAAAAAACAAGAGCTTCACAGAGTCATCTCCCTATCCCACGAATTTTGAGTTTGAAGTAAAATCAGAAGTATCCTTTTGGTATTCAAGGAGGGAGATTTGAAGAAGTAATTCAGCCAGGGAAGGGGAAAATCTGAAAGAGAGGTTTGCCATTCTCAGATGCCTTATTTCCCTTCCACCACTGTTCTCCTGGTGGGGAGGGGTCCTTAAGGAAAATGAACCCTGTGATCCCTGAATCCTATCTCCCTTCCTGTGATTCCTGCATCCCAGCTCCCTTCCTGTGATTCCTGCATCCCAGCTCCCTTCCTGTGATTCCTGCATCCCAGATCCCTTCCTGTTCTCCCTGCATCCCAGATCCCTTCCTGTTCTCCCTGCATCCCAGATCCCTTCCTGTGATCCCTGCATCCTAGCTCCCTTCCTGTTCTCCCTGCATCCCAGATCCCTTCCTGTTCTCCCTGCATCCCAGATCCCTTCCTGTGATCCCAGCATCCCAGATCCCTTCCTTTTCTCCTGGTACAGCATGCTTACTCAGAACACTGCCATTACTTTAAAATCCAGTGTGTGTGTGTGTGTACAGCTACATGCTAATGTGTAGGTGTGTGTGACCAGAGGACAACTTGTGAGAGTTGGTTCTTTCCTTCTATTATTCTTTTGAGAGATCGTAATATTTTTGGTCCTGGGGATTGAACTCAGTTCATCAGACTTGGCAGCAAGTGCCTTTTTGCACTGAACCTTCTCACCATCCCACAGAAAGCATTTTGGAACCCTGTGTCTTGAAAGTGCCTTTATTTGATTTAGAGTAACCAAAATAGCAAACTGAATCTTGTTATTTTTCTGTTGACATGTTCCCAAACTGTTTCTCAGCCTAAGAGCTTCTGACCCAGTATACTTGATGCTATTGAATCCATTAATAAAATCCAAACCCAGCCTCAGAAGGAGATGGGTTTCCAATCCTGAAGTTATTCAGTCCATACAACATCTCATATAGAAAGTATTAGATCTTTCAAGAAACTGTGATGTCAGCCCAAATAATACTTACAAGGATTGTAAAGAAAGCTTTGTCTCCGTTAGGTTTCTCTTGCTGTGGTAAAATACCATGACCAAAATCAACTTGGGGAGGAAAGGGTTTATCTCATCTTACAATTTGTAGTCCATCACCCAGGGAGGTCAGAGTAGGAATTTAAGGAACCTGGAGGCAGGAGCTGATGCAGAGGCTGTGGAGTAACACTGTTTACTGGCTTGCGCCCCATGGCTTGCTCAACCTGCTTTCTTAAATAGTCCAGGACCACTTTTCTAGTGACCTGGGCCTGCCTCCATCAATCATGAATCAAGAAAATGCCCCGAAGATTCTGCCAACAGGCAATCAGATGGAGGCATTTCCTCAATTGAGGTTTCTTCTTCCTAGGTAGGTCTAGGTTTGGGTCAAGTTGACAATACCCAACCCAGAAGCTTTGTATAATTAGGTCACAGTTGGAGAGAGTGCATACATGTTCTGGGAAGTCCTCTTTTTGGTTCTGTTGGTTCTCAAGTGTTTACTTTATACCAGTCTCATGACTTTATGTGGATACGGTGTCTCACGTCTCACACGGATTCCTCAAAGAGCCGTCCCTGCGTACAGATTACATTTTGTAACTTAGCTGAAGACTAACACCCAAAGTTATATGGTGGTTTCTAAAAGAAAAAGAGTGTAAAACACTTCTATTTATTTATTTATTTATTTTTGTCAACAAGCCCCGAGCTTTTTCTGTCATCCCTGAAATTTGAAATAACTTGTTTCTAACAATAGGTGGCGCTTCAAGGAGTCTTTGTTCATTCCAGTGCTCTTCCCACTGACCTTTGCTTTCAATTTTCAAAACCAACACAAAAATTCATGATCCTAAAATACTTCAACAATTGATGGGCTGTACTACTAACTCTGATATTTGTTATGGAGGACCAAAATTATTGTAAAAGTCCACAACAAACTATGATAACAAGTAGAAGCAGCTTCAGGCTTTTCAAAAATATTTTTATTTTCACTTTTAAAGTTCTTCAATTTATTTTTTTAATATTTATTTGCTTTTTAACTCTTAATAATAGAAGAATTTAACATTTTATAGTAAGGATTTAAATATTTCTATTTTTCTATGTTTGTTTTCAAGACAGGGTTTCTCTATGCAGCTTTGACAGGCCTGGAACTTGCTTTATAGACCAGGCTGGTCTCGAACTCACAGAGATCCACCTGTCTCTGTCTCAAGAGTACTAGGATTAAAGGCGTGTGCCACCACTGCCTGGCTAAATTTTAAATCATATGTTTATGTGTATTTTTCTATGAGGGTTTGTTTAAGTGCAGGTGCCCAGAGAGGCCAAAGGCTTCAGATCCCCTGAAGTTGGAGCTACACATACTCCGGATGGAGTCAAACACATACAAGTGCTTTGTGAGCAAGGAAAAATCTATATCAATAATTGGTTGGTGTTGTAGCAACATACTTTATAAAGAAGAAATGAGAAGGCTCTCATTCCTGGAGCTTCGTCCCTAAATAATAAGCTTAATTTGCCTTATAACTGTTTTTCAGGTCAGTAGGGTTTCATTTTTGTTCTAAGACTTTTAGGTTTGACCGATTGGTTTTCCATATTCACATGTGAACATTTATGTGCGTGTTCACGTATGCACATGTGTATCTTGACTGGGGTTTTGCAACAGTTGTCCATTAAGTTCAGGTTAAGACATGTAACTTTGGGGCTGGAGAGATGGCTCGGCAGTTGGGAGTGCTGAATGCTCTTTCAGAGGACATGGGTTCAAGTCCCAGCACCCACGTGTGAGTTCACAGCTGTCTGTAACTCAGTGCCAGGGGACCTGACACAGGCATAGTTGCAAGCCAAACAGCAATGCACATAAAATAAAAATAAATTGGCAATTTAAAAAATTTTTTTTAAAAACGACATGTAACTTTAACATTTATCTGGAGGCTTTTAGTGATTTAACTTTTATTTCCAGTTAAGACAATGAACATTGTAAACGTTAAAAATCGTCACAAGAACTGAGAAAGCAGTTCAGTGGTTATAAGCGCTTGCTCTTCTTCCAGAGGACCCAGTTTGATTCCCAGCATAGAGTTTCTATCAGCACAGGAGAGACCAAAACTCACTTAGCTATGTGCGGCAGAGCTAAGTGTTTCTATCAGCACAGGAGAGACCAAAACTCACTTAGCTATGTGCGGCAGAGCTGGGACTTCTACTGGCTGGGTCCTCCATCCAGCTTGCTTCAGGACACAGTGTTCTTCCAACCTGCCTGCCTGTGATACTGGACAGAGGGCACCTGGATAAACAGGACACACTCGAGATGTGCGACCATGGGGCAGGAGGACACAGTCAAAACTCAGACCTTTGTATGTGCTTGTGTGTGATCACTCACCATAGAGCATCTGAGATTTTTGTTGTTGTTGATGGGATTGCTTTAAGTGCCCTTACAATTATGAAGTAAGGAAACTAAGTATACATTATTAATCTTCTTGTGACTTTTGCCTATAGTGACCTACCATATGCTACTTTTTCCATAAATAAAGGACAAACTGTGGTTTCTGACTGTTATTACATTCCATTAGGGAACAAACATTAAAGTAGACAAGACCTAGGAGACATCTCAAGTCTTATTCGTTTTACTGAAAAGACAATTTGGTTTTCCGCTGTTCTGTCTTGAAGGAGGCATAGTTCCAGGTTTGAAGCCCATCTGTAACGACGAAGGTGGGAGGAAGCGCTCAGATTAGGAATTGCTGTTGCCCAGAACTGAAGAAACAAGTTCGTTACTTTAAGGGACCTTCTGCTCCTTGTTCCAAGTCAGAAGAGCAGAAAAAAATGACTCCTTTTACTTTCTTAGGAAAATGAAAAGGGGGCCAGGGTCAGGGAGCAGGATTTAGGTGCGGTTGGCTAGGTTAAGAAATGCCTGTTTTGGGCCAGGCGGTGGTGGTGCATGCCTTTAATCCCAGCACTCGGGAGGCAGAGGCAGGCGGATCTCTGTGAGTTTGAGGCTAGCCTGGTCTACAAAAGCTAGTTCCAGGACAGGCCCCAAAGCTACAGAGAAACCCTGTCTTGAAAAAAGCCTGTTTTGTATTGAGGCAGAGCTCCTTCCTTGTGTAGACATACGGCTCTCGTGTGTGGACAGCCGTGTTGGTGTGATTCACCTGCACCTAGGAAGGGAGGCTCTGGCTCAGAACAATCACATCACTGGAGACCAGCAGTACACAGTGGGGCTGAGAGTCCACTCAATGCAAGACTTCATCTCTCCCATTTGCAGAATTTAAGACCGTGCAGAATAAGTGAGGGTGAGAACTAGGCTTCTGAAAACGAGGGGAACTTTATGGAAACCTTAGTGACTAGATTAGTCTATTTGTGTCTTCTACAAAGGCTGGTCACAAAAAGAAACTGAAAATACATGGCCCATCCTTGCAGCATCTCTGAGGATGCTCAGGAATACAGCGATTATTGCCCTAAAAGGAAAGGGAAGAAAATGCCCATTACTGGCTGCTTATCAATGGATTTGGGTCTGCTAATGCATCAACTTCTGTGGTGTTTTGGTTTCCAGTTTGTTTCTCAACAGGATGCAAGGCTATGGATGATAATATAGTTAATTCCACCGCTAATAACGTAACTTATGACTAAATCCTAGGAAATGTAGAAGGTATTGCTTGTTAGCCTGAAAGCACACACACAATGGCTCTGATGTTTTTATTTGGGCAAATAAATAAATCAACAAGTCTTTGAGCACTTTAATTCCTTTTAAGTCACCAGCACTTCTGAAGCATCTGCCAGATGAGTTTGCCACTTTATTCTCTTTCAACAAAAGAGAAGACTAATTGGGTTTCCCATGAAACTGAAGAACGAGTTGGGCCTCCCTTCCCACCCTGCTCTCTTTAGACAGATCTTAGCATGGGGAACTAGAAATTACTGCTATTTCCCCACTGACCCTCACATCCCCTCTTTTTCAAAAACGTTTCCTACACCGGCTGTTTATTGCCAGACTAAACTCACCACAGTTAAGTTTACTAAATAAAAAGTAAGGTCTGTTTCTAACTAAAAATTGATAATTTCTCTCAGATCTTATGACTGCAGGAAATAAAAAGGTGACGCATACTTCATTAAATGTCTTTCAGATTCACGGCGGCAAGTCTACCCTGATCCTAACTAGGAATGTGACATCTAAGAAAACACAGAGGAGGCATAGAAGCAGAATCGATTTTGCACAACATATTCAACTTTGAAATAGAACATGACCCATGATGATAATATTTTTGACAAAATTTCATGAATTATTATTATTGTTATTTTAAAACAGGATATTTGTTTTTAGCACAACTCTAACTGAAAACTCTGAAGTGTACTTTAACAGGAATCTTTGAAATTATATTTTTATAAGCATTGTGTAATGAAAACTGTGCATTGCTCCCTGTCTGCGTTTTATCACGTTGGCGAACTGACCTCTGCCCCAGATTTGTGCAGACGACTGGGAAGAGCCAAGTCCAATACTCTGGGATGATGCTGTATTTCTGATTTGACCCTTCCAATCCAATCACAAGAAACAGAGCCACTGCTGTCAAACTCATTGCAATGCTGCATCTGTGGGAAACAGACAAGACGCCAGGGCCCCACCAACTTTACACTTGAAAATGCGACTTTAGCACAGTCCCTAGCGTGAAGGGTGAGCAGACAGTCTCTTGGCTTCGAGCATGTCCTGTCATGCTCTAGTGGACCTACTGATTGTTGATGTTCTTTGCAGGGAAATGTCCTGGATCTCTAGCACACAATTCTACACACCACTGAATTCTAAAAGCTTGGGAATGAAGTATGCAAACAACAACAAAAAAACCGTTTTTAAAACCCGCTGCTTTTGTTAAGGCTTTAAAAAATTACTTGGAGCCCAAAATATCCAAACTCACATTAGCAGATGATTTAGACCCTGGAGTTCTGCTGTTTACCAAATACTATTCCTGATACAGTTCCCTGGGAAAATATTTTCTATTAACAATTTTTGGGGTCTTAGGTTATTTTTAAAACTCTCTGTGGAATTTTTAGTTTCACATACAGTTCTTTTCACAGTATCCTGAGCTACATTGTTCTGATAATAAATGTCCTAAATCCCAGTTTGTGAAGAAGCAAAAAGCATTCCCCACTTACTGGAGTCCCCCACCCTGTGGCAACATGCGATTAAAACTAAAACTTCTGATGAGTTACACTTATTTTACTCGATTTTTAGTTGATTAAAAAACGTTGGTGTTTTTGACAAAATTATCCAAACATTACAAAACAGGAAGGACTTGAGATTTTTTTTTTCACGTAATTTTTGGGATCATATCACGAACAGAAACAGAGCCATCACTAAAATCCCACGGCAGGAAATCCCACCCTGTGGTGTGCCATTATATTACATTTTCAAAAGTGAATGTCCTTTCTGGAACTTTCATATTTCACATGCTCTGAACTTCGCTGTTACCATTTTTCTGTGTAAGCACACATTTTCGCTCTACCTGGGGCACGGTGGAGTGGTGTACAAGGCTTCTTTGTTTTGTTGTTGTTGTTTTTTAATGTTCTTCATAACTCTTTTCTAGCTCATTTTTTAAGGGTGAATCCACTGATTCCCTTAAATTGGAGGCTGACAGCTCACAGACTAACAGGGGCCTTGGAACTTGTGTTCCTGCCTACAGTTGCGCTCGCAGGCAACTTTTTCAGAGTCCACATCCACAGTCACTGAAATCCTGCTCCGGGTTTTCACGCAGCCCGCGTGATTGACACATGATATCACCGGAGGCGGGTCCCAGCGTGGAGGTGGAGGTGGCGGCGACGCTGAAATGCTGCGGAGCCCGCGCGCGAGTGCTCAGCACGCAGGAGTTTGCGGCAGACCCGCAGACAGAGCTCTGCGGACTAAGGAGCGGCTGCGGGCGGCGTGCATGTGCCGGGAAGGCCGGCCCCAGGCTCTGCGCTAGGCGAGAGCCGTGCCATCCCGCCGAGGACCTGGCGAGGTCAGGTAAGAATGGTGCTTTTTTAAATTTTATTTTCAAGGAACTGGACGTTTCGGAGCTGGCCCTTGCTTGGTGCCCGGCGCTCTGCGGTCGGCCCCGCAGCTGGAGAGCTGGCTCCTTTCGCTTTCCCGTAGCCGGGCAGCGAGTTCCGCGGGTGCGGACGCGGGCTGGCATCGCCGCGCACCCGCGTGTCTGTGCGCATTGTTGGCGACCGACCCGCCGGGCGCTCGTGCCAGACCTGACTTTGCCGTCCCGAGTGCGGGCTTGCCTCGAGCAGACGCGCGGCTCGGACGCGCTTTGGACTGCTGGGCATTCCGTGGGGGCAAAACGTGCACGGCCGCGTGTGTGTCCCGGGCTCGTGACTGTCCATCACCGCGAGTAGGACAGCGTCCCGGGCTGGCAAGGGACTCACGTGTTTCTGTCTCTGCTCGTCTGCAGCCGGCGTGGCGACTGCGGGGACGCGGACCTGCGGGGACCCGAGCGCCCGGGACGACGCCGGGCCGCGCGCCTGACAACCGGGACGGGACCGTGCTGTGGAGCGGGGGCCGCGCGCACCCGGCGGATGTCCCGGAGCCGCCCTCGGCCGCCGCCAACCGCGGAGAAGCGCCCCTGCCCGGGGGCCGCCGAGGCCGCAGCGCGGGCTATGAGCGCCCGTCCGCCCCGCCGCGCTTGATGCGGCGCGCACCCCGCCCGATCGGCGCCCCGGGCCGGCGCCGCGGAGGCCGAGGTGAGTGCGGGCGGCAGGTGCGGGCCGGGGCGGGCCGGGCGATCGTGGCGGTCGTCGCGCAGCCCGTGCCAAGCGCGCGGCACCCGATGGCGCTGGGGATCCAGCGACCGCCTGTGCTCGGAGCGCAGTGCCTCGGGACGCGGGGAGAGGGCGCTGCCTCCTCCCGCCCGCGAGCTGTATTCATTCATAACTTTCCCCCGCTGGAGCTGCCGCGGTTCGGTGCCCCCGAGGCCTCGGCGAAGGACCTTAGCGCCCGGCGCTGCTGCCCACTGTGCTGTCCGCGTGCACCGGCTCCTCTCCGGGCGGGTGCGGGGCGCCGAGGTGCTCCGCCAGAGCGAACTTGCTTGGGAATGCCCTGTAAAATGCGAATTAAAGCTATGCCTGGGGGTTTCATTACTCAAGCCATTCCCACGTCTTCCTTTCTTGTGGATGAGACTTGGCACATTTAAAGTCTTCGTTTTGGAGTTTTAATTTAAAAAAAAAAAAATAGATAGGGCACAGGAGTAACGATTGGCGGCTTTCCAGTATCGTTTAGGGCTTTAGCACTAAAGCCTGCTGTTATGCATGTGTGTCTCGTGTGAGGAGAAGGTAAAATAAACTAGAGGGGCCCCCAAGAAGCTAAATATGTGTAGTCTAGGAACATTAGTTAGCATCTGTAGCAAACTGCTTTTCCTTAAGACTTGTTTTTTTTTTTTTCTTTTGGCACCGGAAAAGTGGAGATGGGTGCTGTCTGGATTTAGGGTGCATCTGTGGGTTGGAGGGGATTTGTGTGAAAAATAGCCTAGATACCTACTGCCCGGAAACGGAAACGTCAGCGTTTGGTCTGTTTTAGGAAGAATACGTTATAAATTGGAAATTATTTCTCGACATGGAAACGTGTTTATTGTGCCAAGATATTAATGTATTTATCGTCTTACAAAAGGCATGTCGATTCAGGGCTTGTTGAAAATCAAGGTCTGCCGTGTAGGTGAATGAAAGGCAATAAAGATAATGCAAAAAGACCAGGGTTCCTCTCCCTGCTCTCTAGGCTTGACACTTGTGCACAAAAGTTATTCTGGTTTAACCTTTAAAGATGCTTTTACACAGCGTTTGTGTGTGTGTGTGCTCTACTGCCAGGACAGCAAGAGCCGCAGCCTTCTTAGTTCCGTTTAGATTCTTTTTCTCATCTCACAGATCAGTGATGAGCTTTAGATCCTGACTTGGGCCTATTGAGATTCCACGTGAGCTTGGAATAGCCAGTGTTTTGGAAGTTGCCTTGATTAATTTTCTCATTAATCTAAAGCTCTTAACAGCGTACAAATAGCCAAGAGGCCGCAGAACTAAAGCCATGCTTAATCTTTTAAAAGTAGCTGACATTTTCCTTACGTGAACTGCCAGTGAACTGATAGTGAACTCTCTGAGAACAGTTCCAGGGCGCACACTGAATGCTCCCTTCGAAGGCATATTTCATCTTAATTATTTGTTAGGTTTGCAAACAGGAAGGCATGACTTCCTCTGCATTTTAGAAGCCGGAGCGCAACTTCTAATTTTTGTGGCATGAGATCTTGTGCTTGCTTTCTTCCTGTGATGTGGTCCTCTACAATCTTTCTTGGAGTTGGATTCTTGCCAGGATTCTGCATCACTGAAATCAGCCGATGGAGGAGATCATTACCAGGTGGTTTGGGCAATTTGTTACTTGACAGGAGTCTCCCCTTCCCCGAAACGCTTTGTCATTTCTTTTCTCTCTCACTCTTCTTTAGGATTTCCGATGCTTGCCAGGTTTCCGCTGACTGCCGGAACTGGAGATCACTCCACATGGATCCCCCAAGCCAGCATGGCAGCCACACTTCCCTAGTGGTGATTCAGCCACCGGCTCTGGAAGGCCGGCAGAGGTTAGACTGTGACCGGGACATTCAGCCTGCTGCGATTCTGTCCCTAGACCAGATCAAGGCCATCAGAGGCAGCAACGAATACACAGAGGGACCTTCAGTCGTGAGAAGGCCAGCTCCTCGTACTGCACCAAGACCCGAAAAGCAGGAAAGGACTCATGAAATCATACCAGCCAATGTGAACAACAGCTATGAGCACCGACCTGCCAGCCACTCCGGCAATGCCAGGGGCTCGGTGTTGAGCAGGTCAACCAGCACCGGAAGCGCAGCCAGTTCAGGGAGCAGCAGCAGCAGCAGCGCCTCTTCTGAGCAGGGCCTGTTGGGAAGGTCTCCGCCCACCAGGCCCATCCCTGGTCATAGGTCAGATAGGGTCATCCGGACCCAACCCAAGCAGCTGCTTGTGGATGACTTGAAGGGTTCCTTGAAAGAGGACCCCACCCAGCACAAGTTCATTTGCGAACAGTGTGGCAAGTGCAAGTGTGGAGAGTGTACAGCCCCCCGGACTCTGCCCTCCTGCCTGGCCTGCAACCGGCAGTGCCTCTGCTCTGCTGAGAGCATGGTGGAATACGGGACCTGCATGTGCCTGGTCAAGGGCATTTTCTACCACTGCTCCAATGATGACGATGGGGGCTCTTACTCAGATAACCCATGCTCCTGTTCGCAGTCGCACTGCTGCTTCAGATACCTATGCATGGGAGCCCTGTCTTTGTGCCTACCCTGCTTGCTCTGCTAC
Source organism: Ondatra zibethicus (assembly GCA_004026605.1). Lineage (NCBI taxonomy): Eukaryota > Metazoa > Chordata > Mammalia > Rodentia > Cricetidae > Ondatra > Ondatra zibethicus. The sequence goes on along the minus strand of PVIU01004391.1, from coordinate 44,677 downwards.
CCTCCTGCCAAGGGCTGCCTGAAGCTATGCAGGGGTTGTTATGACTGGACTCACCGCCCTGGCTGCAGGTGTCGAAACTCCAACACTGTCTATTGTAAGCTGGAGAGCTGCCCCTCAAGGGTTCAGGGCAAGCCATCATGATTTCTGAAGGTGGCTTAGACCTCCGGAGTGTCTGACTTCCGAACTGTGGCTGTTAAGAAATGTGGTATTTCTTCTCGAGTCTCTCCTATCTCTGTAGGAGTGGACTGTGAAACTGCACCCAGCTTGCTCTCACCCCACTTCAAGGGTGCTGGGAGCTGGGAGTACCTGTGGAGCATTGGTGTGATGCCAGCTTTCCAGCGGTGTCCAGTGAGGATGCATGCACGCCCAGACTTGGCTGAGAGATGTTCGGGGTCGGGTACTGTGGGATCAGGGACTTGGTTTGGTTTATTACAAAGTAACCATGTAAGTGCTTAAATAAGCTATATATTAATCTGCCTCCGATGAGAGCTGTCTTAGCCCCCATTCCCCAGTCAAAGGGGAGGATCTGCTCCTTAGAACACAGTTTGCTCTGCGACGGCTCGCTGCCCTCTCCTAGCCCCCAGATTCTCCCCACAGTGCACTGTGGAGATGCCAGTGGGTCATCCCCCCTCTGCACCCTTTCTGCCATAGATCTAGATCTACTCTGCAATGTTGGCTTTCACATTGGAGATGATGCTGGCTAGTCCGCCCTGTTCCTCCTAGCATCCTGTGTCTGTGAAGGACTTCCCACCCCCGTTTCACTGAGGGCAGTGCTAACTGTAGTTGAAATTCCTGTCTGGTCCGCCCCTAGGCCTCTCAGAGCTACAGTCCCCTAAGGTGCCCTTGGCCTCTGACTGACCTTTTGACTCTTAACAGCTGGGTGTTTCCAATCCTTCCTGTGTTTTCATTGCCTTAGCCACAAATTGTGGTGCTTTTTGTATATTATATGTGTAAACCACAAAGTTGAATCCTGGCTATTTTTAAGACAAAAGTCTGTTAAACTTTTTTATTGTAAAGAATATTTATTATGCGAATCTCTATTATTTTATGATATTTATTGCAAAAGACTGTTGAAATGTACTCATATCTGAATATAACATATCACTACTTCATGAAAAACAAGATGACTCGAAGAAAGTACATAAAATACATATATGTTGACTACAATGCAGAAAATATATTAACTAATGAAACTGTCTCTTGAGTTCATCATTCTTTTTAGCCTATGCTGCTGTGGAAATGTGGAAATGTTACTTGATTTAACCTTTTCAGACTCTTAAGTTCCAAATTCCAGGCACAGGTGGCTTCAGGTTTTAAACAGAATGTTTCCTGCAAAGTCATTTAGTCAAAATTCTATGGTCTGGGTTGTTTCATCAAATACCCAAGTGAGTTACTTTGTAAAGTAAAGGATTTTTTTTTTTAGTGTTTTTTTTTTTTTTTAAGATTAATGTCCCCACTTTATTTTGTAAGTGTGAGTTTTGTTCGTATCATAGTTTCTTGAGATGAGGCCAAACTACTTTTTGAAAAGCGTTTACCTCAACTCTAACCATTCAGAGATTAGTTTCCAACCATAGGGCTTAAATGATTTAGTAATGTAAACATGCTAGGAGCTTCTGGAGCTGTTAGTCCTACAAACATTTTCATAATTAGGAATTAGGATTGCCAAAGAAAGCTCATATGCCAGAGAGTTGTCCAGGAACCTTCCTGTGGCAACCTTGCCTTTTCCTTTGGTGGACGTCGCCCAGCTGCATTCTGTGCCCTGTTAGCCTGAGCTTCACATGGGAAAACAATGTCTATGCCTTACTGTGGGGGCTGGGAAAGCGACTATGAACCTGGAGTCACAGTCTGGTAGACGTCTGCATCTTAGGTTTTGTTTGTAGACCTCGGTCTCACCAGGTTCCTGACCTGCATTTGAGAGGAGGATGGTGGTAATTCAAACCCAGGGCACCGGAAGCCACTCAGCTTCCTGTCAGGTGGTTTCTTGTGTGTTCTTCAATAGCTGAGCTTTCGTGTTTTATCAGTCAAGGTGCCATGGGGAGAAACTTGAAGTTTTCTGTCGGGTCACTAAAGCTGCTGGTTGGCATCATGATATTTTATAGTTAAATATTTTCTCAGCTCGGCCCCCAAGGGGAAATTTTAAATGAATTAAAGTGTTCAAAGGCTACTTTGAAATATGTAGTATTTCAAAATATGAACTTGGGAACTTGACTATCCGTTTGACTGGTGTCTCAGTGTTTGTATTTCCCCGAGCTGGCACTTACTGGAGTCTGTCAGCAGCAGGCTGCTGGGGCTCTGGCTTTTCCAGGTGCTGTCAGACACTGTGTAGATAGGAGCTGGTGTATAGTAAGAAGCATTGGCTTAGTCTAAAAGCAGTTGAACCCCTTTTAGGGGAAAGCTTGCTGTATGTAGGGGTTAGCATCAGCTGTATGCTGTAGAGTTTTAGCGCCAGCTCTAGACAGAGCTTGTTGCTTGTCTGGTGTTCGTTCATTCTCTGGTAACTTCAGTCTGCTCAGAAGTGGCGTAGGTTTATAGCTGGGCCCTCTTGACAAGCCTGTCAGATTGGCAAAGCATAGATCTCTGACTCTTCATAGACAGGACAGCCTGCTCTGTGATGTTGTGTCTTGGTAAGTTCTGGAGGCCTGGGCTTCTGAACCTAACTAACCCTGACCACTGCTGTGAACTTGGTAATGTTGGCAGGGAAGGCACACCGGGCACACGGCCTAAGTGTTTTATTCTTAGGCTTGGCCATTCTACTTCAGCTGGAACCCATCGCAGACTGGATGCCTGTAAAAAAAAAAAAAAAGAAAGAAAAGAAAAGCAAACAAAAGACACATAGCTGAAGACAGCCTTGAGCTTCCAATCCTCCTGCCTCGGCCCCCAATATGATAGCATCATAGATGTACCAACCACGCATGGTGCTGGCTTGGTGTTGAGCAAATGCTTCATTTCTGGTATATTTTCTTAATGATTTTTTTGATTTTAGAGACTTATTATTTACTTAGATAATTTAATTGTGAATAGTGGAAGCCATGTAGGATTTCTGAATTGAGCAATTTCCTGTACCAAAGCTTGTGAGATGTAACCCAGCAGGAAGGGGAAATAGCCAAAGTAGACAAGTTCCATTCTCTGAGGGCCAAGGTGACTCTTTAAATATAGCCCATATCATAGGATGTGCTAGTTGTCACTCAAAAGCAGTGGCCTTTGGTGGGAAAGGAAATAAACTGAAAGCTAATCAATTCATTTTTTTTTTAAACCTGATTTGGAGTTGAACAAAAACTCAATTGAAAAATTCTGTTTTCTGAGCCTAGCGGGGGAAAAAATTATCATGAAACATTAAAACAAGAGGCTTTGTTATCTTTCCATTTAAAAAATAATGTGATGAATTTGTGGCAGATTTTATATAAAACTATATAAGAACATCGACTCCTTTTGAAACATACCAATTACGGAATCAGAAGAATCTGGATGGGCCTTTACTACATCCCCACTGTGCTTTTTTTGTTTGTTCTGTTTTGTTAAGGTGTATGAGGGCTTTTAAAGCATCTTCTAAACTTGAATTCTTTCGGCTAAATGATAGTCGAGATCTGTCCTCTACCATCACCAGTTCATGAGTATAGTACAATTAAAATGCCCATATATGTATCTGACAGTGGCTGTCATAGGCGTGTTCATGCACAGTAGACTGTTAGAGCTACAGACGGATCCCTTCAGAAGATGTTTTATATTTTACTGTGTGTTTGATGGGGGTGGAATGACGGAGATGCTGCAGTGCACAGGCGGACGCACCAGGTAAACTCTTTGGAGTCATTATCTGTCCACCATGTAGGTTCCAGAGACTGAGCCACGGAGCATGGAGGCAGGTGTCAGCCAGTATATTTTAATATTTCTCCATCTGGTATGAAAACATGTTGCTGGCTAAACATTTTAAAAATCATAGGTAAAAGGTCATAGGTCAGACCTGTTCTGAAGACTCTCCAGAGAAGGGACCTGTACTGTTTTAAAAGGCTTCTTGGGTGACTTTATCAGGCAGTTTTGGAATGGACTCAGGTAGCTTGCTGTCTTCATTTTGAGATGAAGCAAAGCCCTGACTTCAGAAGGTAAAAGCTTGTGGTGTCTGGGGACTGGCCAGGACTCTTTCATGTGGTAGAGAGTTTTTCCTTCATTTTGCAGCCAGTTCTGCCTTCTGGCTGCACGCTGCCTTTACTGCCTCGTTCTTTTTTTTTTTTTTTTTATCAGTCTTGGCTTCACAGTTAATATACTTGACTGTGAGTTAAGAAATGGACCCGTCTTCGCCATGTGTTTGCTCAGGTGTCTGGAACAAGTGGCAGATGGCTTTGTTGCCGTGGTTATTTTTCATGTGTTAATATTAAAATTAGCTTCAAGCTGAGCCTGTGCCTGTCCTGTGGTGTTAATAGACCAGACAGGGTCCTACATTTGGCGAGAAGCAACAGCAACTTGGTGTGTTCTGAACTGGCTATTTAGGAAGCACCACTTGCTGGCAATCTGAAAACTATTTGAAAAAGCCATCACAGACCCTCGATCTTTGGGCAGAAAGAAACTGAGCAGCTTCTAAGCCAGTCTTTATCTTAGGAGCAAGAAGTCCAGTGCCAGACAGCTGTCTGCCTGGAGTCACACTAGCAGTCAAAATAAACTTTATTGAAAAACAAGTAAACAGAGCCTTGCTTTCTGCAGTTGTCTTCATAGAAAATAGCTGGAAGGAAGCTTAGAGACGTCGATCAGGAAGATGGGGGCTTGGTGGATGTTCCAGGTTAGTTTACAATAAAATTGAGCGAATTTGTTAAAATAGTGGATGAGGAGGTAGCTTTGAAAAAGACCAGCACCAGAAGCTAGACATAAAGGATGGAAGAAACCCAACTCTGTTTGCCAGCTGAGGAGGCTAGCGTTAGTCTCCTGGGAGGACAAGCCACCAGCCGTATCACTCACTGATGGGCAAAACCCTCCTACCCAAAATCTCTGAAAGGGTCCTTGGCTTCTGACTCAGAAACAGCCCCCATGCTCCTGACACACAGTGTACAAATATTCCAAAGTTAGCTTGCAGGCACATGTCTAGAAATTGTGAACGCAGAGCAGAGCTCAGGTGAGGACAGCGACCCAGAGAAGGAAGGTCCGGAAAGAGTAAGCTGAAGTAGATGGAGCTGGAGATGCAAGAGTAGGAAGAACAAAGCCGCAGGACCGCAGGGCTGTTTACACGTGGGCTCGCAAGGGAGACAGCTGGGAACAAGACAAATGTTTGGGGCCCCGGCAAACGGGAGAACGGTGGCTCTGTTGAATGGGTGTGATTCATTGTGGGTGGACTTGAAGAAACGTTCGAGAGCTACTGAGGTAATCATGAAGCATGAGCGTGGGAAAGGCCTGGAGTTCAGGGAGGTAGTGAAGGCTTAGCGTCTGCGTGGCAGTGGGGGGTGGCAGGAGGTTAACTGAGATATTTGTGGTTTTCCTTCCCTTCCTTCCTTCCTTCCTTCCTTCCTTCCTTCCTTCCTTCCTTCCTTCCTTCCTTCCTTCCTTCCTCCCTTGGCACACATTACAACCCCCCCTCCTCCTTCTCCTTCTCCTTCTTCTTGTCCAATCTGACCTGGAACTTACTGTGTAGCTGTTGATGACCTTGACCATCTGATCCTCCTGCTTCTAATTTCAGAGTGCTGGGATTACACGTGTGTGCCGCCATTCTGCTTATGCAGTGCTGGGGACTGAACCCAGAGTCTCCTGCCTATGACGCAAGCACTCTCCGGACTGAGCTATCTTTAGCCTCAAGAGTTTTGGGAACTTCCCATGTTTTAGGCATCAGAAGGCAGTACAAAGTCAACAGGGGGTAAGTGGCATAGCCACCAAGGACCTGAGACGCTCAGATAGAATGTACATCCAAACCGTGGTGAGCAAACTAGTGAAGAGCCATGATGAACAGCAGCAGTCATATAATAAACTAGTTAAAGAGTATCTTGGCAAGCCCGAAGAAAGAAGAGAGGAAAGAGCAAGTGGATATTGAGTGAGGAGAGGAAGGCTAGAAAAGGTAAGAAGACATGGAAGGTAGAAGAGTGGACCTGTTGATAGGTGTTTCAGGGACTGGCCAGGCACTTGGAGGAGCGGGACTTCAGCTCACACGGAGCAGGAATGTCTGAGGGGCTGAGGGCCTTTGATGTTACTGAGGCACAGTTAGAGGACAGCTAGGCAGACCGTCACCCAGGGGCGGTGAGAAGCGCTCACTCTCCAGGGGCTCGAGACATTTTGGACAGTGCTCAAGGGGGTTTGCTGAAAGGCCTGGTCAGAAGACTGGGTGGTTCCGGTGAGGGTGGCACAGGTGGTCCGAGAGGGAGGAATAGGAAAGACAGCTGTAGACCCAGCAGCTCTGAGTCAGGATCCTGGCAGGCAGCCACAGCTTGTGCCGAGGAAGTCCTGTTAGGAGGAACAGCAGGAGAAAGGGGAGGCTGAGGAGCTGCAAGAGTGTGTAAGCAATACAGTGCCAGAAGTAGAGCTGGAGGAGCAAACCCAGAGGCTGGTTCTCCCATCCGGAAAATAGGTGCTCTGAATTTTGAAAAAAGTATTATTATTTGTTTACTTTATTTTATGTGTCTGGATTATTTGCTTGTGTGCGTGCTTTACATCCCTGCTCCTGGGTCCCTTCAGAGGCCAGAAGAAGGCATCAGCTCCTCTGGAACTAGAGTTGGTTATGGTTGTGTGTGTGCTGGAAGCCAAACGCAGGTCCTCTACAGGAACAAGTGTTCCTCACCAGCGGGCCGCATCTCCAGCCTGCTTTAACTTGCTTTAAGTTCAGCAATGTGGTTGTCTGAATGGGAAGTACTTCCTCACAGCCTCAGGTATTCGAACCCCGGTCCCCAGTTGCTGTTGGTGTCTGGGCAGGTTTAGGTGGTGCAGCTCTGCTGGAGGAAGTCATCCCCGGGAATTGCTCAGTTCTGTGCTTGCAGTGTGAGGATGTGTGCTCTCAGCTTCCTGCTCATGCCTGCCCTTAACTGCCGAGCTTCCCCAACATGACGGATTCTTGCTCTTCTTGAGCCGTAAACCCAAATAAACCCTTCTGTGAGTTGGCTTGGAACTGTGGTCTGATAAAATGTAGGATTCTTTTTATAGACGGCATCTCATGAAGTCTGGGTTGGCTAGAGCTCCACATTTCCCTGAGGATGACCTTGAACTTCTGATTCTCCTGCTAACACAGGAACTACAGGCACACGACATTACATCTAGGTTTATGTAGAGCCGAGGATGGAGCCCAGGGTTTCATCAATGCTAGGCAATTGTACTGAGCTTTATCTCCAGTCCCAGATGTATGATTTCTTAAAGAATAGCCTTCAGGAGCAAGCTAGGAAGAGTTTATGGCAAGTGGGGTGTGCCTTATTTATGGCAATGGCCTGCACATAAAATCCCTACTGAACAGAGAAAAATACCTTCGTGAAACCTGGCGAAGCAGTAGCTTCACTCGGGGAATTGGCAGCAGCGAAAGGCCTGTTTCTCGAATTCTTGCATTGGCAGAGGGTGGCAGAGTGTGACTGAGGGTGGCTGGGCATGGCTGAGAGTGACGGAGAGTGGCCAAGGGCGGCAAAGGGTGTGGCACCTACATCTGAGTTCTCTCCTCCCCTCTAGGTTTGCATGCTGCAGCTTGGTAGTAAAAGCTGCAGTCCATCGGATTCCCTAAGAGAAGAACAGTCAGTTTTTCTGGGATGCTGAGAACCGCCTCTGCCCACCAGGAGAGAGAGAGAGCGAGAGAGAGAGCGAGAGCGAGCGAGAGAGAGAGAGAGAGAGAGAGAGACCCTATGGTGTCAGAGCTGTGGTGTCTTTTCAGAACTCAAGTGGGTTCCTTCATGGTTTCTAACCTGTTTGAAATTGCCTATCACTTAGTCTTTGTTATTCATGTTTGGTCAGGTTGTTTGTTTGTTTTGGTCTTTGGTGCTGGAAATATAATTCAGAAGGAGATAAAAGAAAGTAAAAATGATGCTAAAAACTGTGCAGTCAAACTTCTGGGACCCGGAACAGTGCTTGTTCTTACTGTAGAGAAGGAGCTGGGACATGGATCACGTCAGGGGCATGCCATTCAAGCATAAGGACCCAAGTCTGATCCCCAGAACCCATGTAGGAAGCAAGGCATGGTGTGCACATCACTGATTGGAGGGAGACAGATGATGTTGGCCTCTGGTGTTCTCATGTGCACTCACACATATGTGAAAATACCTGCAGGCACACACACATGTGTGCACACACACAAATCAGGAAATATCTTTTGTTTCAGCGACTTTCAGATTCAGCCCTAAAAAGCTTCAGTGTAAGGAAACAAGCCAAGACTGATAAGCAAACTGAATCTGTTCCTAAAGTTAACAACATTAGCAAGTTTTAGAAAAATAAGACTACTTTGACTTTGTTGTCAGTGTGTTCATGTATCCAAAGACCACACGCATGTGCTCAGGATTCCAGCATCTGAGCAGTGATTGGTCAGGTTTCTGCATCACCATTGGTGCTACTGCAGTAGGAAAATGGGGTCATGCGAACATCCTGGGGGAGAGGAGACGGATGTTGCAAGCCTGGGGAGGCTTCCCTGAGAAGACCTGAGTGAGCTGTAGACTACAGTAGAGTGGTGGAGAAGTGAGCTGCAGAGAAGGACCAAGGTGACAGCCAGCCTTAGCACGGCGGGAAATCACGAACATTTGGTGTCTGGACTGGAAGTTGCCTGGTGTCTTAGGTTTGTGCTGCTGTGATAAACATCATGACCCAAAACAGCTTGGGAAGGCAAAGGTTTATTTCAGCTTATAGCTCTCAGGTCACATTCCTCACTGATAAAACTCAGAGCAGGAACTCAAGCAGGAACATGGAGGCAGGAGCTAAAGCAGAAGCCGTGGAGGATGCTGCACACTGGCTTGCTCCCCATGGCTTGCTCAGCCAGCTTTCTCCACGGTCTAGGACCACCTCCCTAGGGGTAGCACCACCCACAATGGCCTGGCCCTGCCACATCAATCAATCAAGAAAATGCCTTACAGACTTGCCAACAGGCAATCTGATGGAGACATCTTCTCAATTGTGGTTCCTCTTTCAAAACAACTCTAGCTTGTGTCATGTACACACACACAACACACACACACACACATACACACACACCAAACAACAACAAAACCCAAACCAAACAAATCGAAAAAACACAAAAGGCCAACCAGGACACCTGAGAAGGTCTCAGCTGTGGCAGCAGCAAGATCTGAAAGTGAGTTCTGTCCTGTGGGAAGTCGGAGCCATTCCAAGAACAACGGGACCAGACTTGGAGTTTCAGGGCGGTTCCTCAGACAGTACTGGAGAAAGCTTCAGGAGAAAGCTGAGGAACTGGTGTTGGGGAATATTATTTTAAGGTGTGTTGCTTTTGTTTATGCTGCATTTGTTTAACTCTATGAAGCTGTGATTCTTTACCTGTCTAAAACACCTGATGGTCTAATAAAGCGCTGAACAGACGGTAGCAAGGCAGGAACAAGGATAGGCGGGGCTGGCAGGCAGAGAAGATAAATAAAAGGAGAAAAAACAAGGAAGAAGGGGAGCAAGAGGAGGAGAGGAGGACACCAGGGGCCAGCCACCCAACTATGCAGCAAGACACTGAGAAAGAGTGAAAGTAGGATTCACAGAAGAGAACGATAAAAGCCCAGAGGCAAAAGGTACTGAGGTAATTTAAGAAAAGCTGGCAAGAAACGAGCCAGGCTAAGGCCAGAGATGTATAACTAAAAATAAGACTCTGCGTGTGATTTATTTGGGAGCTGGGTGGTGGGCCCCTCAAAAAGCCAAAAGAGTAAAACTTCGCACAACAGACTGGAGGTTGAAGGAAAGGCCCAGTGGATGGTGAGGTGAGTTCTCGGCTGACACTGGATGTCTGGTGACGAGGGTGGAGGAGGACTCTGGTGCAGCTGCTGTCTGTGAGCGGAGATGTGTTTCTAGAAAGGAATGAAGAACTGGGAAGGCCAACATTTGTCTCCCCATTGTTCTACTGAACTGCTCTGCTCTCTCCCAGAACTGTTAATAAGTAATCCGGCGGCCAGGAAGCAAGAAGGCAGAGAGAGCTGCCAACCCCAACAGAAACAACATTATCAATTCATTCCTCCACCCCAGCTCTCCGGAGTTCCCTGCCTCGTACTCAGAAAGGTGTATTAAGTGTGTAAGCCCCTGTTGCCGGGAGTCAAATCCTAGAATTTTAACATTCCAAGTCAGCCACACCCTCTCCGTTCCCTCAAACCACCCCTCCTCCTTCCCTGGGAGCCCCGTCCCCAAGGGCTTCCACCAGCCCTGCACTTCACACCATTGGAGAATCTGAAAACCAGTATTTCAGGGTCCTGACTTTCCTGATCCTGCTGTGTTTTTCTGTCCCTTGGTGAAGGAAGGGGGGGCAGTGCTGCCTGCGGAAGAGGTCTACAAGGCCAATGGAAGTTAGGATCTTAAGACGTGAAGCCGCTCAAACTTAAACCAGGGAGGGGCTTTAAAATCAACGTGTTTTTTTGTTCTTCTTCAGTGCTCAGAAAGCTGGTCTGAAAGAGAACCCTCTGAAAGCGTGCACAGCCGTGTGTGTGTGTGTGTGCGTGCGTGCGTGCGCGTGCGTGCGTGCGTGTGTGTGTGTGTGTGTGTGTGTGTGTGGTGCGGGGGAGCTCCTGTTCAGAGACCTGGACTGGGAGCTGGCTCAGTAGGACTTGCTGGGTAAGCGTGAGAACTTGAGTTTATAGTCTCAGCACCCGTGTACAAGCCAAGTGGCAGCGTGTGCCTGTGACCCAGCAGTGGGTGGGTGCGGACGGCTGGCTCTCTGGAGTTTGCTGGTCAGGTCACCTAGCTAAGCTGGCGAGTCCCAAGTTCAGTCAGAGACCTTGTGCCCCAGAATAGAGTCGAGAGCCCTAGAGGAAGGCGGCCAACGTTGACCTCTGGCCTCCACACGTGTGTGTAGGCTCCGCCCTCGGGCTTCTGATTTCGTTGTACAGACCTGCCCATACTCGGAATCTGGGCGCTTAATTGACAGTTTCTGTAGATGCAGGGGAGTCGTGTGTGCACGCGCGCATGTGCGCGCGTAGTAATTGAAAGCACAATAATTCGGGGTTCAGAACTGGTCCCTTTTGTTTTCGGGTTTGAAATGCTTGTAGATGCCGGGCTGGAAGTGGGATGTCTCCAGGGTTTGCGATGGAGAGAGCTGGAAAGCCCCACTTGGAAGGTGATCATTAGAATGGGGGGCGACGGATCTCAAAGTGTGACGGTCAGCACTGCCTCTCAAGCCCAGACAGTGGCCAGTACGTCCCTCCACACACACGGAGGGGGTGCATGGTCTCGGGTGGATGTTTTAGTGGGGGTAGGGATCCTCTTCAGGGGGATGTCCTTTGTTTGGATGGTAAAAGAAGGCAAATTCTGGAAAGAAAAGCTGGCAGAGCTCTTAAAAAAAAAGTCTGTTCCAACTTGCCTGTCTTGAAAAAAGAAACCCCAACATTCCTTGAGAAGCAGTTTTTTCAAAGTATTTGCCCTCCTTCCCACTCAGCCAAGCCTACCTTTCAAAACAAACATTTCTTCCTTTCTACTACAGAGTGTGAGGAAGTTCCCTTGAGCTAGTGCCCTACTAAGAGATCCCAGAGGCAACTGTCACCCCCCACCCCCAGGGCAGGACAAATGACTAATGCAACCACAGACCTGGGGAGCCCAGCAGAGATTCTGTGACGGGCTGCTCAGATTTTACTAAGGGGAAAACGCAGGCCACCGTACTGCTGGGTGCAAAGAAAACCTCGGGTCCCCTCGGCCCTGTGGAAAATGTGCGCCCCGTGGAAAGAGATGAGTGGCGCTTGGAAAGCGTGTGTCATTTATCATAAGATGTTCCCGGCTCAAGGCATGACTGCAAGACAAATAACCGTATTAAAGTCAGTCTTTTCCAGTTCATCACGCCACCAGCTGTTTTCTCTGCCTCCAGCCTTGTCCCTGTTCAGCCCTGCTCTGCCCTGGTGATGCTCGCAGGCTCCGTTCTCCACGCCTTTGTTTTCTCTCCCACTTCTCCGACACATAAATCTACTGGGATTGTTTCCCGCCTAGCCTTATAACACACCTTCCAATCTAGTCCTTACTAGTTTATAAGTCTCCTTTCTCTCTATGATGGAATCCCGAGCAGGCATTTTCTCCCAGAAAGTTCATTAGCAGCTACTTTTTGTAAACTGTTCATTGCTCTTGGTGTTTGCTTTTGAGTTTGAGAGTGGCACCTGTGCCCCAGTGCGTGTGGGCCCCTGTGAACTTGCCCAGGCTGGAGGTGCCCTGTTCTAGAACTCTCTGCATTATTTCCTGGAGCCAGACTCTCATAGATATCCTCCAGTCTCCAGCTCTCATAGCGCTGGGGTTCCAGGTTCCTAGGACCACACCCAGCTTTTGGGGTGGGTGGTGGGGTCCAAGCTTACAGTGAGGTGTTCCTGTGTGCACAGCAAGTGCCCTTACCCACAGAGCCATCTCCCTATCCCCTTAATACTTAAATTTTGCCTCTATCCTGCACTGGGACAGCCTGGGGTTACAGAGATGATCCTCCTATATCTACAAATAACTGGTTCATGGTAGGCGTTCAATACATATTCATTGATATTTTTCTTTTCTTTTTCTTTTTTTATTTTTTTAATATTTATTTATTTATTATGTATACAATATTCTGGCCACATGTGTGCCTACAGGCCAGAAGAAGGCATCAGACCTCATTACAGATGGTTGTGAGCCACCATGTGGTTGCTGGCAATTGAACTCAGGACCTTTGGAAGAGCAGGCAATGCTCTTAACCGCTGAGCCATCTCTCCAGCCCCTTTATTTTTATTTTTTGAGACAGGGTTTCTCTGTAGCTTTGGAGCCTGTCCTGGAACTAGCTTTTGTAGGCCAGGCTGGCCTTGAACTCATGGAGATCCACCTGCCTCTGCCTCCCAAGTGCTGAGATTAAAGGTGTGCACCACCACCGCCCAGCCATTGATATTTTTCTTACATTTTACAACTGAGTTATAAAAGGTAAATTTGATTCCTGTTTTTTTCTGGTCAGAAGATTATTTGCTACATTAATAAGTTCATATTCTGATATGATATATATCTAACTTAAAGTCAGCTTGATCTTTCAAACATAAACAGAACTCTAATGTTATCTAATTTCTGCTGTAGAGAATTGTTGTCTTATCCTTGGTCACAGCATCTGTTTCCAGGGGAGGACAATTAAGGGCTGTGGCAGTAGCTTTATGAACATCTCACCTGGGACCACTCTGTGAGACCTGCCTGCCTAGGCCTGGCCTGGAACTACCTGAGACAATCTGCTACTTCCTTTTCCGGGGACGAGTTATTCATAAAGCAAACCACTTGGTTTGTCCTGTAAAGGCTCAAGGTGACTTTGAGTGATGGATACTGAGCTGAAGCATCATGGGGGAACCAAGGAATCTTGGGACTGGCCAAGGCTACCCGAGTGGTTCAGCTCCTGGTTTACTGTGGCTCTTGTTTCTGAACACGGAGTAGAGCTCCTCAGATACCCATCTCAGTAATGAACTAGGGCTAGCAACATTTTCCTTTTCGGGTAGATCACCTTTCCCAGTGTCTGTGGTGGTCCTCCGTATCTGCCAGGCAGATAGCTCCTGTGGTCTAGGATGGGATCGTCTCAGAGTAAGGAGGACTATCGTGCTGAACATAACTATTTTCTCTTAGTTTTAGCATTCCAACAGGCTTGCAAGTCAATGAGGGGCCACAAGCTTGGCATAGACCTAGAGATAAAGCACTTTCACAGGCATAAAACAGTTTTCACCTTGCTGGAGAACACTGGGACTGGACAGGACATTCCTGGTGCTGGCAGATCACTCCATTGTGGAGGAGAAGAGGTTGGATCCATCCCAGCTGCTGCTAAGACTTCAGCACGTGACTTGTGCCATGAGGGACTATTCTGTGGGGAGAACAATCCCTGGGCTGGGAAGCTGGGTCAATCAGCAGCAATGCTTGCTCTACAAGCCTGAGGACCTACCTGGGTTTAGTCCCCAGAACCCAGGTGTGACAGTATGCCCTTGCCCAGCATGGCGGAGGCAGGTAGATTCCTGGGGTTCCCTAACCTGGCTAGTTTACTTGGTGAGCTCCAGGCCAGTGAGAGAGCTTATCTCAGAAAGGTGGTATAGGTGGCACCTAAAACAACACCAGATGTTGGCCTCTGGCCTCCATGTGCGTGCACATCTGTACATACCCATGCACCTGCACACACATAATTCCTATTCCTATTTGAATTTGACAAAGGGTTCAAATTTACTCTTAAATTCGAAAGAAAATCTAAGCAGTTTTTGCATCACATTTCACTCCTGTGGCTCAGAATCAATGTTATTAATAGGGAGTGTAACACAAATATACAAAGTGAAGTGTAAATCACCTTAGGTTTTTTTTTTTATTATTTTAGTTTATCGTAACTCAGCTAGCTCCAGTGAACAGCTGACATCTTGTAAGTCTGTCCCCTCCTGCTCTATCTCTGCCCAAATTACTAAGCCGGAAGAGTCTAATTATATAGTTTTATCACGTGGGGGGTGGTGGTGGCGGGAACTGGGAAGTGCAAGAAGTCTAAGTGGCCTGTGCAGCACAGAGCAGAGAGAGCCACTGCGACTTTGTCTCGCAGTCCAGCACAGGTCGGCGTGTTCTGCAGAAGTTTTTCTGCAGGAATGTGGGCTTTGTTTCTTTGAATAGTTGAGTACAGATTAGTGCTAGACCAATTTCCTGTGCCTTTCACAGCTGCAATTTGAGCCCTGTTTGCTCCTGGCCCTTGCACCAAGGAAAACAATGGGTAGCTTCTTTTGGGTTTCACTTCAGGGCTCTTAGGAACTGGGGAGGGACTAAGGCCTGACTTCACAGGTAATTAACAATAGATAATGTTTGCTCTGCGCATTTTTAAAAAATAGCTGATAAAAGGTAGACAGCATTAGGTGCCCCCCTCCATTAAGACATTGTGGTGGATTTTACATACAAGAACTGTCTTAACATAGTGACATCGTGTGTTGGGTCACATAGATGACAGAACTTTTAAGAAATAGAAAAGAAATATGTGGTAACTAAGGAAGCTTATAAGATGTGCCAGAAAGGTGGCTAAGAAATTGTCTCTTAGCCATGTGTTTTGGTCCAAGGTTCCCTGAATACCTTTGTTTCTGGTTTAGGTGGTAAACAATTGTCATAACCTGTTGACATTTATTCAGGGTAACTTTGTGTTTTATGAATGTTTGGTCGTGGTGGCTTTAGTTTTTTAATAGCCTATCTCATTTAACTATCCAATATTGTCATCCTTTTTGTCTTTGTGGTAATTGGGTAGCAATGTTCTGAGTAAATATTTTGTAGACAGTCTCCCCCAAACATAATGTCGCTGCTTTTGGCAAGGAAGTATAGGGTGTGTGACCACACTGACGTTCCAACACATCCACCTAGCCTCCAGCACCACTGGGAGTCTGTTCTGCAGGGGTCTGCACTCACTGTCTCAGCACTGGCGGAGGAGAGGGAGTCGACAGA
The DNA here is from genome assembly GCA_004026605.1 of Ondatra zibethicus. Lineage (NCBI taxonomy): Eukaryota > Metazoa > Chordata > Mammalia > Rodentia > Cricetidae > Ondatra > Ondatra zibethicus. The sequence goes on along the minus strand of PVIU01004391.1, from coordinate 29,191 downwards.
TGACAGGCTGGGCCTTGGGGCAATACAGAAAATAATCACCATTTAAAGCTAACCCCCATTTGAAATGTGTAGATGACATTCTTGGTAAAATGTTAAGACTGGGTCATGTCTGCCATGATTTATTTTTGTAGTGAACATAGTAAAAGTTAGCAGCCCTCTTGTTCCAGGCCACCTCTCTCTCTCTCCCTCTCTCTCTCCCTTTCCTGAGACAGGGTTTCTCTGCATAGCTTTGGCTGTTCTGGAACTCACTCTGTAGACCAGGCTGGCCTCACAGAGAGTGACTTGCTTCTGCCTTCTGAGTGCTAGGATTAAAGGCGTGTGCCACCACTGCCAGCTTCCAGGCCGCTTCTAACCGGTCTTACCCATCAGCTCTTGAGAGACGATGGGCTCATGAAGGTGCTTCAGCAGAGAATTTATAGATTGTTTAGAGCCGGAGTGACTCCTTCCAAGTGTGTTTGGACACCATGGAGAGCAGTGTTTTAAGAGCAGGGGTGAATGGAGGTGAATGGAGTCTCTGTGGTCCACACACACTGCCAGGCTGGGGAGCTCCACGGGCAGCTGGCTCAGAAGGCTCACTCCAAAGCCTGCCGAGAAAAGCCACGTGATGTTGACTCTAACCACATTTTGGGAAAACACAGAGGTTGAAAAGAAATCCTCATGGGGTGTGACTACAGTATCTTTCCATGTGACTCTCGCCGGTATGTGCCACGCCAGTTTGCTAGGGCCTTTACGTCCACGCATGGAAAATGAAAAGCAGGATAGTCTTTTCATTTATCCTTTCCTTTTCTGTAGCCTATAGAACCTTCCAGAACAGAAGCAATCCTCCTTGTTAGGTCTAAGGCCCTCCGTTGCTGTGCAACCCTTGCGTACATTCCCCAAATACGGCACGGAGCAGGGTGGACTTCACAGTCACTCTGGAAGTATGAGTTTGTGTCTATTTCTTCACTTTTTGAATCAGTTGAAGAGGTGGAAACTCAGTGTGTAGCTCTTTCCAGTTCTCATTCAGCTAATCACAGGCATTGGTGGAGAACTGGGTGTATATTGATGATAAATGATAACTCAGGACATGTAGGCTGGTAGTGGGCGTGTAAGAGAACAGTGGCAAGAATCTCCTTTTGGTCAGCCCCTGGGATGGGATCGCATGTGTCCCAAGCTGGCCATGAACTTGCTACATAGCCAAGGATTGCCTTGAATTTCTGCTCCTCCTGCCTCCACCCCAAGTACTGAGATTACAGACATGAGTGACCACTTGTGGTTTGTTCAGGGTGGGGGAAATCAAACTCAGGGCTTTTAGCTGGCTTTGAGTACTGTCTTCTGTCAACCAAACTGCCTTTAAAAAAATTGTGAAGCCAGGTTTAGCTGTTAGAGCCTAGGGGCTGTTCTGCCTTACCTCCCCCCCACACTTTATGCTAACCACGTTAGCACTCTTCCTTTGGAAACACTATCTCTGTCATTACTTTACCCAGGGCAACCGGCTTGGGATTACATAACCAGCTTTATCATCACTGTCGTTAAAATCATCAGCCCATTCCAGTTGCACAGGAAGCAATTGCTGAAGGCAGCCAATTGAAATAGGGCTTAGATAACGAACATGTGTCTATCACGGTAAAGCCTCAAGAGATAGTCTGTACACCTTAACTGCTCCGACTGGTCTTGTGGTCGCACATGCATCAAGTTATCAGTGTCAAACGATGCTTTCTCCTCCCGTGGTGCTTCAAGATCAGACTCTGTTAACTTCTGTTCATACAGAAGGAGAGGTTTTTAAACTGGAAGCAAAGTGACCTCTCCATGTGCTCATCAGTCTTGTACTGAAAAAATGACATCGCTCCTCTTTCCCATTGAGGGGGAAACACAACAGCACCTCATTTCCTAAATCAGCAGAATCCCTTTGGAGGCAGGGGCAGCCCCATTACTACTTTATTTAATGAACTTTTACTATTTGGGTGGACAGGTTTTTGTTCAGCTAGAAATAAATGTATCGCAAAGTGGCAATGAGCTCACTCAGTTTCTGTTTTAAAACAGAGAGTGCCTGAGGGCTGACAGACAGAACATCACTTTCATGTTTCATACCCACATTAGGCAAGGTGGAGGAAAAACGGGGAGCATCAGTCCATGGTGGGGTTTTGAGGCTGTAAAAGAGAATTAAATCCAAAATGGTGAGGAATCAAAGATACACCTCCTTTTCCCTCTCTTCCTCGAAGAAGGAGAAAAGCTAAAACAGGTGATCTAGCGATGGAAAGAATTTTGTAAGTCTGTCACTCAGACAAGCTAGCGGGCTGTTTAAAGCCCTTGCTTCCTAATCACAACTAACTTGGCCTTTTCTTTAAGTCTTAGTTAAACTGTGTTTCATAATCTCCATAAGAAGGGAGACTTAAGGCTCCTTCGGGCCCTAAGGCTGCTTGATCTCTTGCAGTTAGAGTCTAGTGGTGGTTGTCCCAATGGATCTCCAGTGTTTAACAGTGTGGTCAACTCTTTTCTTCAGTATGTGGGAAGTTTTAAAAATTAGCATTACACACCACTATTTGTGTGTGTGTGCACTTGCGTCACAGTGTGCTTGTACAGGTCAGAAGGCAAGTGTGGGCTCAGTTCTTGCCTCCACCTTGTTGAGGGCAGGGCTCTCTTGCTCTATCTGGAGCACCATTGTTTATGCTAGGCTAGCCGGCCCTTGGCTTCCCTCTCTGCCGCCCATCTCACCTTAGGAGTGCTGGCATTACAGGTGTGCACCACTGGATCCAACTTTTGATGTGGGTTTCAGGGATCAAACTCCGGTCATTGGACTCAAGTGGGTAGTACTTTTACTAGCCAAGCTGTCTCCCTGACCAGCATGTAACTCTCGCATATAAAAACAAACAAAGAAACAAAAAAACAATGGCAACAGAAAAACCTTCTTACAAAGCAACCAAATGACACACTGCTCTTGGAAGCCCTCTCTGAGACCTGTATAATTAGACCTCATTATCTGAAAGTCACTAACTCAGTCCTGAGAGAGGAAACACTAATACATGATAACTGAATTAAAGTTGTAGGTTGCAATAATTTGGTTTTGGCATGTGTGCATGTTTGTGTGTTCATGTAAAGGAATTAGGGCTTGGTTTCTTAAGGTGCTAACTACTTTGCTTTTAAAAATGAATCCATTAACTGTACATTTATACATGTCTTTTGTTAATGTATACAGGCTCGTGTGTGCAGTGTGGAGGTCAGAGGGCAACTTGGAGGAGCTGGGTTTCTTCTCCTACCATTTGGCCCCTGAGGATTCCTCTGAGGGTGTCAGGCTTGGTGGCCGGTGCATCTTATCAGCCCTGCCCTGTTCTTCCAAGATTTGGCACCTTAGGATCCTCTGCTTGCTTTTACTTCCTCCACCCTGGAGTTACACATGCAAATCATTTTGCCTGGCTGTTATTTTGTGATTCTGGAGGCTCAATCTCAGGCCTACAAGTTTGCAAGGCAAGCACTTACCAGCAGGACCATCCCTCTGCCCTTTAGTCTTTCATTGATACAAATGACTAAGATCCGGATATCAATACTAAACAATGTCATCTTTTTTTTTTTTTTTCATTTTGTAGCACCAGAGGCAAAGGGCCTCAATCGTGCTGAACTATATTCTCTCCTGTGATCTTTAATAAGGTTTTGAATCTGAGAAACTGGTTTTGACGGCAATGAAGGATTGGCTAGGCAATGCCTGATCTTTCCAGCCAGCCCTAACCAGGAAAGGGCTGGCACAGGTTCCTGGAATGGAACTTTTGTCTTCTTTTGCAGTGGGCTTTGCTGCCTTCTAAGCTTTATTGTCAAGTTAATTTTACATTTTGAGGCTATGGGCTATGGAGTTTGGTCTTACGGTCTCCATGTGTGACCATAAGATTTGGATCCAAACTGCCAACAGGGCAGGTCTGAGAAGGTGTCTGGGTAGTGTGGAGGTTGCTTAGGAGATTAAGCTCTACTATGATTTTGCAATGGAGCAATCGTTACTGAATGGCAGTCATGAAAAAGCAAAGGCTGGTTTCAAAATAAGTTTTTTTTTCATATTTGCTATGGGATTACTAGGAATCTTCATTTTAGAGGAAACTCTAATTTTTATTTTATAGGTATCAGTTCACAGAACTAAATAGCTGACACCTGATTTTTAAATATCTGGTTTAATACTGTGAAGGACTTCTGTTTAGGAGTCACTTTGATTTACTTAATCACTGTCTTATAGAAGGTGTTTCTCAGTGGCTAAAACATTAAAAACGACCATTACCAAGGCAGAGAGAGAGGAGCAGAAGGGCATGCGAGGCCGGTACACACACCTCTGGACAGATAATACATCTGCTGCATTGGACTTCCAACTTGATCTAAAATTTCTGCCAGGCTAGAAGAAATAGTAAAAATATTGTAAGAATTTGAATAAAAATCTAGACTTAAAACTGAATGCATGAAGTCTGGCAAAATTTAGGCTAATTCAAGAATTCCAGAAGAAAAAAACCCACTAACCAGATGGATTCTTGCACTTTAGACCTTTAGACACTACTTTTGGACTCTGTGTCTGGTGTGGGTCTTAGTTTGCCTTAGTGATTTTGAGACAGGGTCTTGGATGCAGTTCAAGCTATCATAAAATTTGCAATCTTCCTGCCTCTACCTTCTGTGTGTAATGGGGAACCTCTGTCAGAAAAATAAAAAATAAAATAAAGAGAGAAAATTGAATGGGATAATAGGTAATTTAGTGTGAACTTATTCACACTAATAATAATTATAGTGAGTAATAGAGTGAATACTTGTGAGCTATTATTTATGGACAATTTACATTGGTGTAGTTTCTTGTATATTGATACAAGTTCAAATTGTATGTTATTTCTGTTTTCAGTATTTGTACACCTATGCAAAGCTATTTTGTCAGATTGTATGCATGCAGTTTCTACCTCTGTTTAAGACATTTTGTATATTGATACAATTTTTAGGATATATTTATCATATTGCATTATACATTTCTACCTCTGATCAAGATACTTATACATTGTTTGCATTTTGAGGTCATTGTCCTCCTTTACTGCACATTGTTTAAATATTGTTCATATTCTAATATGAAGTCTTAGTCTTTAAGTTATACAGGTATTAAGTATTATAGGTCAATAGTCACTCATGTTTGTTATACATATAGTCAGATTAATTAGGTTCTTTAAATACATAGAGATTGTATTCTTCATAGATAGGTAATCTTCAACCACTTCAAGGATCTATAGAACATGACATTTAAATAACTTAGGGTTATGTTGTCGTGAGACATGATTGCTCCTGACAGCACTGATCTATTCTTAAGAGAATGTTGAACACCAAAGACACTCTATTTGGAGTTTGTTTTCTTCTTGGTACAATTGGCCTTTGGGCAAGGAACTGCCTATGCCTCGACCACTAAAAAAGTACATGGTGTCCAGACTGGATAAGTAGGATACAAGGAAAAAGACTGCCAAACCTTGACAAGACAGGGTAAGATGGTTCTAAAAGTTTTCCTGCCTCTAAAAATGGTCTATTAGTTACACTAGGCCTTAGCCAAAATTGGTTGCTTCAACATTGCAAATGAGACTTTGAGTGATTGTTCAGGTAGCCAGTTGTCTCTCACATTTTGGAAGCTGCTTGATTGTACTTCCTACCTACTCAAGTAATATTATCTCCCTTCTCAGGCCTTCAATGAGATTAAAGATTAGATAGTCTTAGTTACCTTCCTCTTATGATTTAGCCATGCCATTTCCAATGCAAAATGTAGACTCCTTAGGATAGAATGTTTATTAAAACATTTAACATGTGTTCCTTGCTTAATATTGTTTTTTTTGTTTTGTTTTGTTTTTTTCACATTTAATTTTTTTATTATTGCATTATAAATAGTACCATTCAAAATTTCCACCTCCTCCGCTCCTCCCATTTCCCTCCCGCTCCCCCCACTCCCCCTCCCCTTTTCCCCTCCAGTCCTAAGAGAGGGCAGGTTACCCTGCCCTGTGGGAAGCCCAAGGCCCTCTCGACTCCATCAGGCCTAGGAAGGTGTGAATCCAAACTGACTAGGATCCCAAAAAGCCAGTACATGCAGTAGAATCAAATCCCAGTGCCATTATCATTGGATTCTCAGTCCTTGCTTAATATTGTTTATGCTGGTTGTAATCCTAATTTTATACTTGATATCTGTTCCTAGTGTATATAGTTTTGTATTGGGTTTGGAACTCTCTTATTTAGACAAACAGGGGAGGTGATGGGGAACCTATGTCAGCCAATGATCTTTAAGAGGTTGGACCAGGTTAAGGCATGATCTTTTGGGTACCCAGAGAAAACCGCTGGCCCACCCAGGGTTCGCTCTCTCTGTGGCTCCCAGGCTACACAGCTGAGGTTGGACTTCTCGTTCCTGTTTTGTGAATTTGCCCCTTATAATAAAGAAAACATAATTAAAATATTTTGGAGTCAGCCTGGGATTCTTTGACCTGTGTCCTCACCCCTCAACATGTACGTGCGTCATTGCATCTCAGAGCATTTCTAAAGAATATTGATTTTAGGGCTAGAGAAATGGTCAGGGGTTAGAAGCATGCATTCCTTTAGAGAAGATACAAGTTCAGTTCTCAGCCCCCACGTCATACGGCTCACAACCACCTGAACTCCAGCCCCAGGGGACCTGATGCCCTCTTCTGCTTCCTGCTTCCATGTGCTTTCTTCTTCCTCCATATAACTCTACACAGATACATGCATTCACATGTTATTGTCATTATTCATGTATGTGTGTGGAGAGTCCCGAAGAGGTCAGACGAGGTGTTGGATCCCCTGGAACTGGAGTTACAGACAGTTGTGCTCTGCCACAAGTCTTCAGTTCAGAGTCGCCAATCCAGCTGTCCTTCTGCATGCCAGGACAGACAGTATTTGACGCCCATCTCAGCATTAACTTGTCTCTGAAGTAACCTGTCAGAGGCTGAGTATGTTTTCCCCAGTGTCACTTGAGCATTTAAGCTCAGCCAGCGTCGAGCTTGTCTGACCTTCTTGCCTCCTGCAGAAAAGCGCCTTGATGAAATGGACCCATCGGTGGCGATCCCACCACACCTGCTGCTGAGCTACTGATGTGCAGTAGCCTTTACTGTGTGCAAGATACGTTGATGACATTAAGAACATTCACTGTTCTTCATATAATTTCTCTTCCATGGCAGTCACTAAGGAAGCTCTGCTCTCTTTGTCCTACTCAGATGAGGCCTTCTCTGTCCAGCCTTCTGTCTGCATGTTCTGTGAGGCAAAGGTGCAGTTGTCCTCAGAATAACTCTTGAGTGCTGTTTCCTTCCTAGGAAGGTTGATGGGTGGTCTCATGGACATTCAAGCCAAACCTCAACATTTTTTCAAAATATGTTTATATTTAAAGATAGTACCTCCCCAGTGTACCCTCTGCTGGTGTACTGAGTGACAGGGCAAGACAGTGCAGAGGTTCCTAGATCTTGGGTCTTTTTCTTTTTTCTTTTTTTTGAAACAGGGTTTCTCTGTGTAGTTCTGGCTGTCCCAGAACTTTCTCTGTAGACCAGGCTGGCCTTGAATTCACAGAGATCCACCTACCTCTGCCTTTGGAATGCTGGGATTAAAGGAATGTGCCACCATCACCCAGATTTATTTTATATTCTTGCTGAGGGCATTTCAGGTTTAATTCGAGTTTAATTTCCTCGGTGCAACACTGTTTTAGGAACCCAAGGTCAAGATGCCCCAGCTAATTTATGTTAGCTTCTGTTTAACTGCCTACTTGTGCACCCCCCATCCCCACTCCCCACCCCCACCAAGCTAACCACTTATTTTAGCTTCTGTTAAGCCGCTTGGTTGTGCAAAGCAGAAGCTGCTAAGTGAGATGCCAGGATGTGTTTTCTGCCTTTAAAAACCCTGTATGTTGGACACTTGGGGCTACACTTAGACCTCGAATACTTCAGTGTAGTCCTAGCTGGCTGGAATAAAGACTTTCAGTTGGCTGTAAGCTGCGTCTGAGTGGACTCTGGTGGACTCTCCATTATACCATGCCCCCTACTGTGCTCTTACCCCCTCCCCCCAAAGAAGAGAAACAGAAAAGTCTGAAAAGGGCCAGGCTTCCCACCTTGTGGATTCCAGATTACTGTAATTAGGGTCTTTGGTTTACAGCCCTTTGGCCAGCTGTGGTCTCAAGCCTGGACATTTGTTATTACAGTAGATAATTATACAGCCTGCAGAAGTGAGGACAGAGTTACTTGGAAACAACTCCTGTGGGGGACAGACAGGATGGAGAGGTGGTAAGAACAGAACATACCTGGCTGCAATTCCAAAGCACCTTCCCTAGCTGATGCCTAAGGGCATGTTACTTCCCCTTCTTCCTCCCAGGAGTGCCTGGATCTTTGGAATTCTAAGTTAGAGGACTCTGGAAGCTAGGGGACTGGAGGCTGTGTGTGTGTGTGTGTGTGTGTGTTTGTGTGTGTGCACAGTGTTATTTTAAAAGAGAAAATAATATTCCTGAAAAACTAAGTGCGTGTGCTCACGTGTGCAAGCTTGTGCATTAACTGAAGGTCGACTTCATATGACAGCAAGCAGCAGCTGTCGGCTCCTCTTCAAAATGCTGTTTACTGATCTGGTCCCCCAAACAGCAGTGCGTTGCTAAGCTCCACCCTTTCTCTCCATCTCCCTCCCCCTCCCTCTCATTTTTCTCAGCCTGGGAAAGCGGGTTTTATGTTATTCAAGTTTGAGTTGCACAGCCCAGAATCACTGGCCCCTTTAAGGGGGTTCTCTCTCTTGTTTTCAGCGCAGGTCTGAAGGGAGGCAGATGGTTCCCGTCTGCTGCTCAGAGTCAATGCTCTTCCTCCCGCGGACAGACCCCTTCACCCTCCTTCCTTCCCTCCCTCCCTCCCTCCCTCCCTCCCTCTGGCACTCCGCCCCCACCACTGGGCCTCTCTGTTTTGTCGCTGGAAGTAATCTTTTATTGCCCAGTAGTTCGGAAGTGACCTTCTGCCCTTGATTAGATAGGGCCAGGCTGTGTCCTGAGTGCTGTGGGGCCCCGAGGTGGCTGCTTTGTGTGGGCTGCTGTGATAGCAGAACAATGCAGGCCTAGGGGGCCTGTGGGGGTGGAGACGTGGGGTGAGAGAAAGCAGGCTGTAAAAACAAATGACAGATTTAAAAATGCACTTGTCCTTAGTAAATGCCTCCTGTTTACTTAGCAGGCCCTTCAGAGGGATAGGAGCTCACACCAGGATTTCAGGGATGTTATGCACGCACACAAATAAACTATAAATCTTGCACGGCTCTACATCTCAATATTAATCAAAAGGGTGATTGGATTTCTACAAGAACAATTTTCCAGATGGTCCCTATTAGTCTAAGTAAAATGTGTACAAAGCCACAGGATGGGAGCATGTTTAGACTCTGAAAGATGACTCTTACATTTTTTTCTCTTTTCTTTTTTTTTTTTTTTATAGATGATACCCAGGATGACTCTGCTGCCTGGATAAAGGGAAGAGCCAGGGATTTTGTGTCTTTCAGAACAGTCTGTAGATGCTCATGATGTCAAATCCATGGGGGTGTCTGTCAGGACTGTAGAGGGGAAGAGTGGGAAAGCGGGCTTTCCAGCCCTAAACTACTGTAGAGTGGATCGTTCACTATCCAGGATAGTCAAGTTTGAGAACTGTAAAGCTGATTCTCCTACTAACACCTTAATTTCGAAATTTCCTTACCTGGGGGTAAACTGTAATCTTGGCTTCTAGCTTCTGTGCAATCCTGTATTTCTGTTATGATTTTACCAGGAGCAGCCTGTCCCCTGTGGTGGCTTTCTACTTGGTGTGTGGGGCTGCCTCTGGTCTCCTAGATCTGTGAAGGTGAGACTGCGGGGGTGGGGGGGGGTGAGGAGGGAAGCGTATGAATGGGGGGAGTTAAAGACGAAAGGGTGAGAGGGTGAGTGAGTAGTTCCAGTTTGGCTGCCCATACGGGGCAATGTTCTAGAAGGATCCAGAACAGCTCCAGCAGTAATTGTCTCTGTCCTCACTTAACAACAGATGCTTTCATTAATGTCACACACAGATGGAGGTGACAGAGAAAGCAATTTGTGCTCTCTTACCTTTTTCACGTTTTACTGTTTGTACTTTGCTGAGTAGATTCATTTCTTCCAAAAAATCAACATGAAATATTTACACATGATTTTGAGGATATACTGATACGTAAATATGTGTACCTGCCTATAATTACCTGTCAATCAATCAGGCTAGTCATGTATCTATCACTTATCTTTATATCATCTATCTGTCATGGGCTTTAAGTAGTGGCTACTGTTTTTTTTTAGGATAGGTTTTATTAGCAAGCAAGATAAACAATTTGAAGCAAACTTGCCATTTGCTGATTTCTTGAGCTGCGTCCCAGTTTGGGAATGGCCTTGGAAGACGGATGCCGGCATGCCACAGAGAGGCAGGAAAACATGGCGAGCATGAGTGTTTGAGTTTCTCCTCTCTCAGTCTGGCTTCTCGTTCACTAGCAGAGGTAGGAACCTGTGCATTTCTAGAAGAGTAATGGTGAGTGCTGGCATTTGAGGCTGTTTGATCTTTTGTGTCTTGGTGTTTGCCTATCTGGACGTCTCTTCACCACATGCATGCAGCCTGTGGAGGCCGGAATAAGGGGCCAGATCCTCTGGAACTGGAGTTACAGAAGGCTGTGGGCCACCTTTTGTGGGTGCTGGGAATCAAATCTGGATCCTCTGGAAGGGCAGCAAGTGCTCTTAATCACAGCGTCATGTCTCCAGCCCCCGCTTTCTCTGTAGCTGTGGAGCCTGTCCTGGCACTTGCTCTATAGACCAGGCTGGCCTCGAACTCACAGAGATCTGCCTGCCTCTGCCTCCCGAGTGCTGAAATTAAAGGCGTGTGCCACCACCGCTGGACTTGCATTTGAGTTTTTTTGAAACAGTCAGAAAATGGTTCTTCAACTGTTTGTTTGTTTTCCTTCCAAAACAACTTTCAACTTAGCTCTGTACTGAGAACCATCTGGCCTGCAGTAGTGACAGGGTAGGCTCCTGTGGGACCTTGGCAGGTGCAGCAGTGGTTCCAGATGACAGACACTGGATCATGGAGCTGTCTTACTTCCTTGAAACTCTTTAGTCTGCAATGAAGATACTTTTTTACTGCTTGGGACTATTGAGTGGTGTGGTAGTTTGAAGGAGAGCAACTTCCATAGGCTCATACATTTGGGTGTTTGGCCCTGAGTTAGCATAAATGTTAGGGAAGCATTAGTAGATGTGACCTTGTTGGAGGAGGTGTGTTGCTAAGTGTGGGCTTTGATGTTTCAGAAGTCCACACCAGGCTCAGTTTCTCTCTCTCTCTGCTTGTTGTCTGCAAACCCGGATGTAAACCTCTCAGTAACTGCTCCAGCGCCATGCCTATCTGCTTCCTGCCACGATGGTCATAGATTAACTCTCTAAAACTAAAAGCAGGTTTCTAATTAAACACCTTTTTTTTTTTTTTAAAAAAATAAGAGTTGCATTGGCTGTGGTGTCTCTTCACAGCAATAGAACAGTGACCCAGACAGATGGCAAATTGTTTACAAGAAGAATTTACTGTATAGGTGAGTTGGAGAGACAGCAGAAAGACCGAGGACTTGTTAGTTAATAATTTCTAATAAGAGCTTCAAGACTTTCCCTGAAGTTACAGTTATTTAGTAGTAGGTGGACTGTGCATTGCTTCTGGCAGCCACCATCGCTACAGCAAACTGAACAACCAAGCAAGCAAACCAGTAGTTACTCAGAGTCAACACTGTTATTGAGCTCTTCCCATGTGAGCACATAATGCTATTAAAAAGTCATGTTGCTGGGCATGGTGGCTTACACACTTGAGGCAGGGGCAGATTTAGGTCTTTGAGTTCAAGGCCAGCCAGGGCAACATAGTGAGATCCTGACTCAAAGAATAAAACAAACAAAATAATCCATATTCAGGGCTTGAGAGATGGCTCAGTTCTTAAGTCTACTTTCTGCTCTTGCAAAGGACCTGGGTTCTGTTCCCAGCACCCGTATGGCAGCTCACAGCTTTCTGTAACTCTAGTTCCAGGGGATTTGGCACCTCCTCTGTCCTCTGAGAGCACTTCACATATATGGTGCACATATATAGATCTAGGCACACACACGTGCAATTAAATAAATATCTTTTAAAAGCCCATGGTGAAAATGAACACCATAGTATTTCTCCTGTTACCATGCTCGGAGAGCTGACTTTCTAGAGAGTTAATGTCGCAGTTTCTGTTTCATTTTTGTGGGGAACAACACAGATGCAGAGATAATGATCTGTCACCAAACAGAGCAAATTACCAAGGAGGCTTGCCTCAAGATGGAGACATGGTAGTGAGAGCCTCAGAGCTACAGTCAGCAAACCTAGATTCTCTTGATTGGGAAGAAAACGAAAGTATCCTCTTTAAAGCTGATCCAGAGTAAAAGGCCGAGTCAGAAGACAATGGCATAGTCGACTATCACTTGGAAACGCTGTCTTCAGTTGGCCAATCAGATATTAGTTCTGTCATGAAAAAGACAAGCAATTTTCTGAATTGCTATTTCTGTCAATATTTCTTAATATTCTATTTCACGCATACCTCCTTAAAATTTGAATTTCACTCCCTTGGTAGGCTCTCCATGGCTCCTAAAAGTCCTATTGTTGGCACAACACAAATACCTCTGTCTGTAGACTCACCCATCCAGTCTGAGGGCTAGAAGGCTCTGTGTCTTTCTGTAACTCCTCTCACAGGCTTGAAGAGGTCTGTGTCTTTTCGTCTGTGCTGGGCATTGAACCTAGGGCTTCATGCACACTAAGCAAATGCTCTACTGGTACGGGAGAATTGTCTGTATTCTGTCAATCATGATTTAAATAAATGCTGATTGGCCATTAGCCAGGATGTATAGGTGGGACAACCAGACAGGAAGTAGAGGCGGAACAAGGAGATTAGGAGAATTCTGGGAAGCAGGAAGCTCTCTCCGCATTCCTGCACAGACCACCGAAGAAGCAGGATGTGACCTGCCCCGCTGAGAAAGGTACTGAGCCATGTGGCTAACATAGATAGGGATAATGGGTTAATATAAGCTACAAGAGCTAATGGGAGGCCTGAGCTAATGGGCCAATCAGTTTATCATTAATGTAGACTCTGTGTAATTTCTTTGGGACCTAATGACTGTGGGACCTGGTGGGAGGACAGAAACCAACCAGGCCCTCTTACTACACTCTACCACAGGGCTGTTCTCTGCCCAGTGCTGAATTTCTTTTTCCTGTTTGGGTAAAGACTTTTTAGTTCAGTTCCATATGGGTTACTCATACTTTGTGAAGAAGGCCCCATATGTCTCTATAGAAACTTTTGGGAAAGGGCATTTTGGTTTCTTGTGCTGGATAGTTCTATGTCAATTTGACAGAAGTTAGAGTTCTCTGAAAGGAGGAAATCTCAATTGAGAAAATGTTTCCAAAGGATCCAGCTTTAGGACATTTTCTTAATTAGTGATTGACGGGGGAAGGCCCAGCCCATTGTGGGTGGTGCCAACCCCCAGGGCTGGTAGTTTTGGGTTCTGTAGGCGAAGGTTACTCATTCCTTTCCTGGCTGCCCAGATCCAAAATAATCACACAGAAACTATATTAATTAAAATGCTGTTTGGCCAGTAGCTTAAGTGTATTTCTAGCTAGCCCTTATATCTTAAATTAACCCATTTCTATTATTTTATGTATTATCATGAGGCTCCTGGTTTACGGGCAAGGTTCCAGGGTGTCTGTCTCCTTCGGCAGCTACATGGCATCTCCCTGACTCCGCCTTCTTTTCTCCTCTATCTGCTTGGAATTCCTGCCTTATTTTATTCTGCCCTGCCATAGGCCAAAGAAGCCTTAGTCATTAACCAATAAAAGCAACAGATATACAGAAGAACCTCCCACACTAGGGTGCTATAAGAAAACAGGCTGAGTAAGCCATGGGGGACAAGCCAGTAAGCAGCACCCTCCATGGTTTCTGCTCCAGCTCTTGCTCCCAGATTCCTGCCCTGCTTGAGTTTTGTCTTGGTCTCCTTTTGGTGATGAAGTGTGATATGGAAGTGTAAGCTGAATAAGGCCTTTCCTCTCCAGGTTGCTTGGGTCATGGTGTTTCTTTGTAGCAGTAGAAACCCTCACTAAGGCGTTTGTCTTGGGAGCGCCTTTGGGGAGGGGTCTTTGTTTTTGTCTCCACAGGGAAGAAGTTCCCACATCAGACCTTCGGGCTTGGGTACCACGTGACTCCTACAGCCATCTCACAGGCCTGGGAAAGAGTTTCCTACAGTTTTAATAATTTTTCTTTTTAACTTAAAGAAGTTCAAAACCCCTTCCAGAACACCATAACCCAGGATTTGAAATCACCATACCTTTCAAATGCATCTGAAGTTAAGGTAGGTCATACAGTTAAAGAGAATGGGCTTGTAGTTAGGGGTTTGAGGCCAGACTCTACCACTAACACACAGCACCCACTTCCAGCATGGCTCTTGGACCCAGGCAGCAGAACTTACACTGGTGGATTCTCCATCACGGAGAGCCTTCTTCTGCCCTTTCTCTGACTTCCTCATTCCCGAAGGCTAAGACTGTGCAGGTCCAAAATTGCTCCCAGACCAGGCCTCCTAATGTTCTTATCTTAGAATCTCATCTAAGCTGCAGGGCCTGTTCCTGAACCACCCCGGCCAGAGATGGACTCTTACTCGGGTCTGTCTTCCCAGGCTAGATTACTATACCTTAACCTTCGTGAGAAAAAACCTCCAGAAAGAGGTAGAAATTAGACATAGCTGGGCATGGGAAGCTGTGATATGCTGCCAATGTGTCTGTGGATTGGGATGGGGGTGTACAAAGGAAAGGTGTGCTCTTTACTAGTGTGATGGCTGCAGACCAATGCAGCTAAAGAAATGACTAGCAGAGTGAGGGCTGTCAACGCGATGTTGTTTCCGATGAGCTTCCAAGTGCTGAAACTTCCTTCCTGCCAGGCCAGGCCTGAGCTTCGCTTGCACGTGGTTAGGCTCAGTTATATAAAAACCTGGAGTTTTAAAATGTGGGATTCCTGAGCCTGCTTCTGTTCAGGTGGTGGAGTCAGAGATCTTGGAGTAAATGTTGCCTGGTACCACAGAGAGACTTATGTGAGTTTTAGACCTAGTTTGGTCGGAAGTTCTCAGTGATGCCACCTGAAGCCAGAATGGAAGAGATATGTCTTTCTCTAGTCATCCAAGAAGGGCCATTTTACATTTAGAGTTACTTTTAAAATCTCAAGGTCATACTTGGACTGCTTTGCAGGTAAGTGCTAATGCAAATTAAAACCCAAGCTGACCTCAAGCAGTTCACTCTATGAATGTGACAACGAAAGGAACACTTAGCCTGTTCGTATACTGTTACTTGTGGGCTGAAGAAACACTTTTTTTTTTTGGTTGCAAAAATTAAGGTCTATTCTAGGGTTTCCTGGTTGACCTCAACAGACAAAGTTCAGAAATGATCTGAATGTGTAGGTTTACAGTCTACGCACATGGCTGGCTATGTGAGAGCACTCTTACAGTTCTACATGTATCCCATAGGCTCCCCATTAGTTACTGAACCCCTAAAACTGATATTGTAACATTATAACAATGACTTTGTTAAAACAAAACAAACAAACAAACAAACAAAAACCAACTAAAAACTTGAGTAGACTCTGGGGGAAAGGCAGACACTTTTTTTCCGGGTGGATATTCCTGAGGACAGGGTGCTTGTTTTTAAATTCATAAACAGATCAAGTGTCTTTCTCACAGCAGTTCCTGTTCTTAAGGAACTTGTCGGAGTTTTCTAAAGTTTGTCTAAACGTATTATCTTACTGTTAAGAAGAATGGTTCTGGACACAGTTTTCCATGAGAAGTAAGAAAATTCAAAATATTCTGTGAGAAGTAAGGAAAATGAATGTGAAACCGGATCAGGAGTAAAGACAGAGGGAGAACCTTAGGACTTCCTTCTGGACAGGGAGGGAGTATCAACCTTTGAATTGGCCTTACTGCCAGGTGTGGCGGCATCCTGGTACTGGGAGGCAGAGGCGGGATGTTAGGCGTTCCAGGCCATCCCTGGCTACATCTTGGGAAAAGCGTATCCTTACAATTTGGAATGTTTACTTTAACTGCTTTGTGTAATATGAGCATCTAAATCTTGCAGCTCCTGCATGGTTAGCTTTGCGTCATCGCTGCACCTTCCACAGTGGGTCCGCCGAGAGACGTCCATCTGAAAGCAATAGCAAAGTCATACTTTGATCTCAGAATGTTTTAGGTGGCAGTTTGCACAAAATCTTTCTCTTGACTGGTAGATTTCAATCGCAGAAGAGTTTTCCAAATTCAGTATAATCTGGAATTCATTGGAACTGTTCAGGGTTTCAATGTGTTGAAATATATCAGTTCTGAAGATCATGTGGCTGAGCAAAAGGTCTCTGCTGCTGCTAGGACTGTGGGACTGGCTTCTCCTAAAAGCCATCTTCAGCGAGACCCTTATTCTTCACTCACTAGGCCTACCTCTGTTGGGGGTGCTCCAGCCTAGGGGTGCTCTTCTGGGTTAAGGGATTAGCTCCTGGGTTGTTTTAACTGAGGTATTAATGACTGTCATTGAACTGATTTGTATAATTTCAAATCATGTAACAAAACCATCTGCTTTGCCACAGGCTGCTGGTTTTGTCTAATTTTTCCTTCCAGCTGAAACTCAAGATAATTTGCATACCCTATCCGCTGGTGTATTTGCACACCCTATCCGCTGGTGTATTTGCACACCCTATCCGCTGGTGTATTTGCACACCCTATCCGCTGGTGTATTTGCACACCCTATCCGCTGGTGTATTTGCACACCCTATCCGCTGGTGTATTTGCACACCCTATCCGCTGGTGTATTTGCATGCTGTGCTGGCTTGTTTATGTCATCTTGACACAAGCTAGAGACATTGGAGAGGAGGGAGCCTCAATTAAGAAGAACACCCCCAAATCAGACTGTAGGCAAGTCTGTAAGGCATTTTCTTCACTAGTGATTGATGGTGGTGGTGCCATCCCTGAGCTGGTGGTCCTGGGTTCTGTAAGAAAGCAGGCTGAGCAAGCCACGGAGAACAAGCCATGGTCCCTGCATCAGCTCCTGCCTTTAGTTCAGAGGTTCTCAACATGTGGGTTTGCGACTCCCAGGTCAAAAGACCCTTTCACAAAGATCGCCTAAAACCATTGGAAGACACAGATATTTACATTACAATTCACAACAATAGCAAAATTACAAATATGAAGTAGCAATGAAAATAGTTTTATGGCTGAGGTCACCATAACATGAGGAACTGTGCTAAAGGGTTGCAGCTTTAGGAGGGTTGAGAACCACAGTTTGAGTTCCATCCCTGTTTGAATTTCTCTCCTGACTTCCCTCAGGGATGAACTGTTTCCTGGAAGTGTCGGCTGAAATAAACCCTTTCTTCTCCAAGTTGCCTTGGTCATGGTATTTCATTACAACAATAGTCACCGTAACTGAGAATCATGTCTTTGAACAAAAGACTATGAAGATTTCCTTTCAGCTTGACAGTTTCAAGAGTGAAGTTTGAACACACTGAGCCCACCCCAACTCTGTGTCTCACTATGTCAAGTAGTTAGAGTTAGCATCCTTCAGTAAGGGATTTTTGCTTTCTCTATGGTAGAATGATCCTGCACCCCCACCCGACCCTTCCAGCAGGTCTTACTCTGTAGCCCAGGTTGATTTCATAGCTCAGATTGGCCCCAAGCTCTTGAGTTTCCTGCCCCAGTCTTCCACGTGCAAGGATTATAAAGTATGTGCCACCATGCCAAACTAGACATGTTTTTCCACAGTCAAGAACTTTAGTAATTTATGAATATAGAATATATATATCATATATTCTTAGTGTTTTCAAATCTGAACCTATGCACATATATTTTGTTGAGACTTTCAAGCGACTGTTTATGTAGGTCTCTAGAATATCCCCACACCTTCTGGAATTCTTCACATTAGAGACAAGCCTCCGTTGGTCTGGTGTGCTTAGGCACAGTGCTGATGGGTGCCCACCTCAGTCAGACTGGTGAAGAGACTCATGTCTGCAAGTAGAAGACTTGAGAATACTCAGAACTGGCTGCAAACTTCAGTGGGTGACCTTTTCCTGTTTTCAGTCCGTTGGGGACCCAGTATTCCTTCCCCAAGGATTCTGAAGCCACAGGAATGGGTTCCACTTCTGGGTGCCTCTCAACTTGGCTTGACCTGGAGCCTCAGTCCGCTGCCTTTGAAAAGGACACAGATCAGGAGACACGGACCCTTTCTGTCACCTGTCATAGAGAGGCAGATGGAAAATGTGTGCAGGAAGAGGCAGGGTTTATAGTGAGACAAAGTTTTAAAAATAATTTAAGAGTGTGCATAAGACACAGAGTTTCCTTTATATCTTTGGGTCTTCCCCCACCAACCCCTCCTATAGCAAGATAAGGAATAATAGCAGAAGGACTTTCTCAAGTGATGACTCGGGCTTGTTTCCAGTAGCTGCTTTCTTGAACGTTTAGGGAGAGAGTTCATTGGAATTTATCATTTTTTTTAATCAGTTGAGGTGGGGGCAGGGGTGTGAGATTCCCCTAGGTTCAGTTCTGTCTGCATTGGCATTTCCACTGGAAATTCGGAGTGTGGCCTTTCTGTTTGGGTGTCTAATCCCATTTTAAAGTTTCGTCACGCTCCTGCTGAGGGTCAGCACTCTGGGAACAGACCCTTCTGCACCTGCTCGCCTTTCTCTCTCATTCCCCTCTGAGGAGAACAAGAGGATGTTCCGGAGAGCAAACAATACCATGCTTCAGCAGCTTTAGTGACAGAAAACCACCCTGGACCTGGGAACTTGGTAAACTTTAAAGGCTATGAGAAGATAAACGTGAAAACAAGCAAAGTCTGAAGAGGGCTGGTGGGGTGGGGTGGAAACATTGCATTGGAAGGCTACAGATGCCAGAGTGAGCATGCCCTTGAATTTCTTAGCTGACAGGGCTCAGGCCCTGAAGAAATCGCTGTATGGAAACGCGAGATGCCTGCATCCACACGCACCTCACGGAGAAGGCATTAACATGAGGTAGCGGCGGAAACAGCTCGAAGTCCTCCAAATGACCATACTGACTGGATATGGTTGTCCTGTTTCCCAGAGTAAAATTCCAAATTGTTAGACTTCCTGGATCTGAATAAGCATGCTGCTGAGTACATTGAATATGGGAGTGACCTAGAATTGGGAGTGAGTGAACCCCAAAAGGAGCATCATAGGCTTGCCCACATTTGGCCAGGAGAGAGGTGACAAGGCAGCTGATGACAAAGCATTATCTGGTAACATAGTTGGGCACACGGCCAGCGCAGCAGTGTGATTGGCAAGCAGGGTCAGGGATAGAGAACTGTGACTGTGGCTGGGCTGTGGGCTGTCAGCTCCAGACCTTTGTCCCTCAGGTCTGGAGAGTCAAACGAAGCTGTTTGGGCAGGGGAGAGGTATTATCCAACAAGACTTGCTCCTTGGAGGTGCACAGGGCAGATTGGGTGGGGTAGCTGGGCCGAGATTCCTCAGAGGTAGCAGAGAAACTGGTTAGAAGTCAGGAGTTACAATCTAGGTTTTGATTAGGGTGAAGGGAAGGAGGAGACGATGGTGTTAAGGAGATACTGAGAAGGAAGGACTTGGAAACCAACTGGCTAGCCACCAGACAGGATTAATGAGTCACCCCTGGAGGGCTGTGAGAAGCTGGAGTAGAGAGTAGATGATTTTAGACGCATGTTGCAGGCTTGGGTTTATCTCACTGAAAATGTCCCACAGTGCAGGCTAGGATGGTTATTTGTCTAAACTACACACGCACCTTTGAAACTGTAACAGTGCTGGCGGAAGCCATAGTTATGGTAAGGCGCCAAATGGTGCAGATTCATGTGGCTAATGCATTTATGAGTTAAGGAAAGTGGGAAGAAAAAAACGAGAAGCTTAGGAAGCAGAGGAAAAGAAGGTAGGGTCCCAGGGATGGCCGCCTCTGCGTGGGGACTGGGGTTGGGGTGAGAGGAGGAGGGCAGAAGTGAAAACAGAACCAATCATGAAGCCAACAAGGAAGGCAGGCTGTGCTTGGGCCAGAGAACGGTTTTGCAAGCGTGGGGAAAGAAATCGTATCACAGGTGACAGGAGAAAATGAGTTTTACAAAGGTAAAGTCACCAGTGTTTACGGGAGGCAGAAAATGGGGTGTGTGTGCTGGGGTTGTACATCATAGGCCCAGAGAGAAGGCCTGAGTTGGATGGCAGAAGGGAGGGAACCTGGGGATGAGTCATAAGGAGGGCTCTGGTGGAAGGGACACTTGGCCTGAGCTTGGGAAGGCCAAGAGGCTGTGTGGTCAGAGGGGTCCCTTCCTCCCCCCAGGCTTCGGTTTTGTTCTGCCTCCTCTGCAGGCAGGCGTATACAGACACTGCAGCTTGTGTTTGCTCATCCTGCTAATAGCCCCTCACTTGCCTTCCAGGTACAACTGCATCGAATGTCCCTGGCACACTAGAAACAACTGATAAATTTGGGAGGGTGCAGAGGGTTCTCTAGATAGGAGGGGACAGGGTCTTCCTGCCAGGAAGGAAGAGAAGCGAGAAGCAGAGAAATCAAAGGAAGCGTCCACTCTCGCGAGACAATTTCCATCACCTTAGGAATGTGGCATCTGAGAGCTTTCCCCAGACAGAGCAGGGGCAGGGCCTGGGGGATGCTAGTGTTTTCTGTGAGTGAGCTTACCCAGCAGCCAGTTCACCCACACCTTCTTTAAGTTCGTAGTAGCACCAGGGGCCATTGCCATTCTGACTGAAATAGATGTGAACACAGAAAGCCATAGTAAAAATCCAGATCTCTTGACTGAGGAAGCAGCCAGTCTCCCATGCTCTGCTGCTAGAGGAGTCTCAGAGGAAAACACTGACCAGAGTCAAGGGTCCAAACAGGGTGAATGAACGTGAACTTGTCTACTATCCAGGCAGTAAGCTTCTGTGATTTCTAGAGGCCCAGAGAAAGGCCCTGTGGAAATCCAGGCTTTGCCTCACTTTAAAGAGGTGAAAAGAAGTTTTAGGAGGGAGAGTGAGGTCAAAGGGGTGCTGGCCAACTTAGTCATTACTTTTTAGGAAGCTAGATTTAGTCTCCCATGAGGCTTTGTGGCTCTCAAACCTTTTCCTTGCTGAAGCCTCACAGATCGACCAGGTTGGGGCCAGCTCAGCCGACATAGCCTTTCTGCTGGACGGTGCCGGCAGCATCCTTGGGTTTGTAGAGAAATGTGACTGAGGCTCTCCACCAGGCCCACAGTTCATCTTTCCTCAAGAAACATCCCCTTTCACTCAACACCTGTGTTGCCAATTGTGTTTTGAAGGAAATCCTTTTTCTTACTCAAGCGCGTGATGTTTGTATCTCAGCGGCTCCTTGGGGAAAACGTTCAAAACCCCACAGACTGTTTTCCTGTCTTCCCATAAACACCAGAGAAACTGAGCCAATCTGATGCCCCTGGTGAAGACACTCTTTATGAGAAGAACAATGAAGTTTATTGCACTGACTGGGAATACAAGTTATAGGGGAGATCCCACTGTGTGTATCTACCCCAGGCTCGAGGGGGCCACTCAAGGGAGGGAGCCTGTCTCCTGTGATGCTCACACCAAGAGCTAGATACTAACGACTTCTTCCTGTCCTGAATGTTGCACTCTGAGTCAACTAAGAGAAAAACAGATTCTGTTTTGAAATAGGTCATGTTTGGATTCTGAAAGTCTGTTCTTCCAGGCATGTCCACCTGTGGCGTGCATGCGCCTCAAGACAAGTGTGAATCAAGCCCCCAGTCACACACTTAGCACAATATGAGCATGCTGCCAAGAGCTGCTGACTGACATGCTGAAGGGGCCAACATCGCCTCCCTAGGACCCACATGTACGACAAATAAAGGAACAAACAACATTGTGGGGGTTTTGTGATTCTCAAATGTGACCTTGGCGGATGGCAATATTTTGTGGTATCAAAAGGTCAAACACCTGGAAAGGGCATAACTAATCGAGACAGATCTGGAAGACTGCTTCTCTAGGGCTTTTTAAAGCTAGAGTGCAAATTCTTGCTACTAGCTCAGCCGGCTCTAAAGATCCGGGTTATTCTCATCTAAGAAATGAATTGCTCAAACTATAGCGCAGAACGACCAACACACACTGTGAACTCATCTCTAGTGAGAATTCGTTTACTGAGTCTCCAGAACAGAACATCATGTCTGCCATCTTTCAGGATCTGTTTAGCTGTTATCTAGGTAAGAATCTACAGTATACACACCACACAGTCAGCTCAACTGGCGTCTAATAGAAAAACACTGTTCACCTTCAAGATCGTGTAAATTCCTCCTGTGTTTGCTTTGCTCGCCTAGGGTTTTCCCTTCTAGAGGAATCAGCTGAGACAGAACTTCATGACAAAATACCCCACACCTGTACGCCCGTGACTGCCTGCGGCCATGCTTCCACAGGGCTGTGTGCACAGGCATTAACTCTCATATTTTGACATTGATAACACATTCCTCTTTGCCTGGGTCCTGCCAGTCTTGAAGAATGACCGGCTGGTAGCCTCTGCCTGCTGTAGTATTGTAATGTGCACTTTCAGGTTTAATGTGTAATTAAAACTTTTGTTGTAAAATGTCTAAAACCCAAATGTTTGACAAATGGCACCAAGTGCTATGGGGATAAAGTAAACATTGGCTCGCCCGACAAGTGGGAGTTCCCCACGTCAAGTTCTGAATTTTCTACCAGAATTATTTCAGACGTATGAGGCTATCCGCTTATCAGATTCCCCAAAACGAACTTTCTATAAAAACCACACTGGCCCTTCAACTGGATTTTCTTCTATTGCAAACAGCCTGCCAGGGTGCACACTCTTCTCTAGAATTAACCTACACAGAAGCGTGGTGACCAGAGTCACTGAAGTCATGCCTTTCCTAATAAATGGTGGCTCAGATTGATACGGGAGACACATCATTTTTAGGATGTTACTGCATTGCAAATGTATTGTGCATGCAAGAGAACTTTGGGAAAGTTCTAATGAATATTATACATGGGGTTGTGAATATTTCATTCATCTACCCAAGCCTGGAGTGAATGCTTGACCAAAACACAAGATCACAGATGATATAATTAGTAGAGAACCTCAGAACACATGCACAGATTTTTTCTCTTTTTTTTTCAAGATAAGGTTTCACTACATAGTTGTGTCTGTCTTGGAACTCGCTTTGTAGACAAAGCTGGCCTTGAACTCACAGAGATCCACCTACCTCTGCCTCGAGGGCTGGGATTAAAGGCCTGTGCCACCATTGCCCATCACACGAGCGTAGGTTATTGGGTGGCTTACTTGTTCTGAAAACGAACAAACACAAAAAGCCAGGTAGTGGTGACTCACGCCTTTAATCTCAGCACTCGGGAGGCAGAGGCAGGCGGATCTGTGAGTTTGAGGACCGTCTAGTCTCCAGAGTGAGTTCCAGAACAGCCAGAGTTACACAGAGAAACCCAGAGTCAAAAACAAAACAAAACAAAACAAAACAAAATATACACACACAAACCAAAAGCAAAAAAACCCCAAAGCACAAAAAATATTTAATTTAACAAAAATACTTAATGAGAAAAGGCATATTAAGTTGTCAGGAGCTTATATTGAAGTCAAATATTCAGATTACTAAAATATTTTGGGCTTTTTGTTTTGTTTTTATCTTTTATCTTGGGCTGGAGAGATGCTCAGCAGTTAAGAGCATGGGCTGCTCCTGCGAAGGACCTGATTTCTGACCCTGGTATCAGCGTAGTAGCTCACAACTGCTGCAACTCCAGTTCCTGGGTATCCGACATCCTTACCTGTCCCCTGTGGGCTCTTAAATGCACATGACGCACATAAACTCACACCGGCCACATACATGCACATATATAATAAACTAGTCACTAACGAACAGATCTCTTGTTCAGATGCCATGCCCTAGGAAGGATGCAACATACTGAGTTCCTGCCAGGCATGAATAATCTGAGCTCAAACATGAGGAAGCTTTGGACAACTGTAATGCAGCATGTTTAAGAGAGAACAAATATATGTATTTTTCATGTTGTTATCCTAAGAGACAAAGCAAAGCTAAGGACACATTTCAAAATGACAGATAACTGAAGACCCACAGGGGCTGACGATGGGAACCTGAAGAAAGGGTCATATGATTCAAGAGAGGCCTAGGACATTGATGAAAGTACTGTCCCACTGCTAGTGACAGATCGGACGCTATGCTGCTGTGATGTGTATCGGCAGGTGACAATAGGGTGACATGTCAACCCCGAGCACCCAGATAATGACACATGGATACATTGTGAATCTCTGTCACTTTTTCTAAGTCTGATTGTTTTCCCCGAGTAGCAATGAAATCTTATTTTCGAACTGATCTATTTATTTTTTCAAACTAATTTATTATTATTATTTCTAAAATCTTACTAGGAAAATCATGCTTTTCTGAGGACTGGGGTCTCTTCTTGATAAGAACCATTATGGGGTCCTGTGACAGCAGCCCCGGGGTGACGTTGAATGCTGTCTCAGTGACTCTGTAACTAGGCGAAGGACACAGATGCAAGGCTGAATGACTTTGGATTTTGTTTCACACTCAATGCCCTGTGTAGAATATGTTGGTCTTGTCCTTATGTATTCTATACCTTGTTCTGTTATTCTAGAAGGGTCAGAGGAGTGGGCCTTTTTCTTGCTTAGCTGGCCATCAGTCTCTAAGAATTTAGTAGCCTTACATTTCTCTCCAAGAGACATATTTTTACTAATGTAGTGTGTGTGTGTAGTATTATTTGTGTGTGTGGAGTGTTTGTACACTTGTGTGTGTATGTGTGCATTGTGTTTGTACACCTGTGTATGTATAGTGTATATACACCTGTGTGTGTGTAGTGTTTGTATGCCTGTGTGTGTGTAGTGTGTGTATGTGTGTGTGTGTGTGTGTGTGTGTGTTACAGGAGGAGCAGGCCTGCTTTTCATCCTGGCTGCCTGGCTAGCTTAACCCCCAAAATAATCACACACAAATTGTATTAATTAAATCACTGCCTGGCCCATTAGCTCTAGCCTCTTATTGGCTAGCTCACATCTTGATTAACCCATTTCTGTTAAATCTGTGTATCACCACGTGACTGTGGCTAACTGGCAAGATTCTAACCTACGTCTGTCTCAGGCAGGAGATTCATGGCGTCTGCTACACTGCTCTTCTTCCCAGCATTCAGTTCGGTCTACTCCACCTATCTAAGTTCTGCCCTATCAAGAGGCCAAGGCAGTTTCTTTATTCAACCAATGAAAGCAACACATAGACAGAAGAACCTCCCACACCATGTGTGTAGTGTTTGTACACCTGTGTGTGTTGTGTTTGTACACGTGTGTGAGTGTGTGGGTGCATGACTGTGCGGATGACACTGGGTGTCCTACTTTATCTCTCTCCCCCTTATTCCTTTGACACAGGGTCTCTCCTGAACCTGGAGCTAGTCTGGCTGCCAGAAAACCCCAGGGGTTCTCTTGTCAGCAAGCCCTTAGTGCTAGGGTTACAGATCATGACCACACCCAGCTTTTTATGTGGGTGCTGGGATCTGAACTCAGGTCCTCAACCATGAATAGCAAATGCCCTTACCCACGGGGCCATCTTTCTAGCCTCATACCTTCAAGACAGGATTTCTCTGTAGCCCTGGCTGCCCTGGAACTCACTATGCAGACCAGGCTGGCCTTGAACTCAGAGATCTGAGACTCTGCCTCTACCTTCCAAGTGCTGGGATGGAAGGAGTACGCCACCACTGCCCACCTTGTGTGCTGTCTTCAGGTTTGTACATATTTAGGATTGATGTCTTTCTCATAGATTTTTTTTCATTTATTTTATAAAATGTCTTCATTTTTCTATAGACGTTTACTTGTCTGATATTAATAAAGCCACTGTTTTCACTGGATATTTTCACTCTTTTTGTTTCTAATACATGTTTCTATGTAATGTATCTGATTCTTTGTTTTTTTTCTTTTTGGTCTGCCTGTGAGCTGGGGTTTCTAGCCTCTTTGCATTTGGTTATTGCTGGATAGGGTTCTATCCGTCACTTTCCTGTTTGCTCTGTTTGCCCATCTCTGTTCTCTGATCTTCCTTTTCTGCTGTGGAGCTCATTAAATCCGAAACTTTTGCTTCCCCCACTCCTCCCACTTATGTAAATTGTCATTATTTATGCACTATAAAGCTGGCCTTACATGCTTCAAATGTTTGCCTTCTAAGGAAACCATGAGAAGCAGAGCAGTCTTGTTAAAGGGACAGTCATTTGCCTTTCTGACCTTTCCCTCCCTGCAGCTCAACCTTCCATCATGCATTGCTTACTCGGCCTGAAGGGAAGCTGAGCACTCTTTGCTTGTTTTTGTTTTGCACACCACTGTCATCCTTGCCTGATGTCTACTTCATCTTGGTTTTTGATGCACTCTAGTTTCTGCTGTATACATGTCACGTGTCTGTGCACGTGAGCAGGCACGTGTGCACGTGTGTACACGTGTGTGGAAGCCAGGAGATCCGTCAGGGCTGTCTTCTCTTTTTTTGGAGACAGGATCGCTCTTGGTTTGAAGTCACAGAGTGGCTAGGATGTTTGGCCATGGAGCAGCAGGCAACTGAGATGTGATGAACTGAGGCATGATGAGATGTAAGTGACAATCGCATGTGTGTGCGTTTCTCTGCAGCCTTGGTTTGTGACATTTTGATAAGGTGTGTTTCTCTATGTATTCCCATTGCTTGGATTTATTGGACCCCTTGTAGATCACTATCTTTCTGTAAATATTAAGAGTTTTGAATCATCGTTTTTCAACTTTTTAAAAATAAAACTTTATTGTAAAGAACTTGAAACTAAAAACAGCGCACAGTGAGATTAGCCAGACCCAAAGTCTATACATTTTGGTGAACTTCAATACAGTCAGAAGAGCCATATGAAGCTGTGGAACTCCTCATCGAATTCACACTTGCACTGACTGTTTTTATGCATGTGTCCACCTCAGCCTCCCTTCCCCAAAAATCTGTGACAGAGTTGAAGCTGGAGAGACAATTAACTTTATATCCTATGACTCCTGTGTCCATCACCTCCATCCAGTTCCTCTTCATCACCTACTATTTACCCATTCTCATTGTCTCTACTACAGATTATGCTGTATCCATTTGTATATCCATGTGTGTGTACTTATTTGGCTGGGATCAGTGTATGAGGGAGAACGGCAATTATTTTTCTTTCTGAGATTGTGTGACTTTGCTTGATGGTACTATACATTCTAAGTCTATCAATTTTCTAGCAATTTTTGCAATTTCAGTTTTTTTCTTCAGAGTTGAATAGCATTCCATTTTTTCTATATATGTGCCAGATTTACATTATTACATTCTATATATGGGACCCACTGCTTTGTGCCTGATGCATAATGGCATAGTGGGAGGAGCATGGGATGGAAGAGGTCACGCACATCTTCGCAGCCAGGAAACAGAATGACAGGGCCCGGGTCCCTGGACAAGAGATGCCCTTCCATAGCATGTACTCCGTGACTTACTTCCTCCAGCTAGGACCCGCCACCTGGTTTCTGCCACTTCTCAGTAATGACATCAAATTATAACCCCATCAGAGGACTAACCCATTGATTAGGTCAGAGCCCTCATGATGCAACTGCCTGTCATTTATTAGGATCTCAAGCCTTTAAAACAAGAGGCTGTAGGGGGTACTTTGTGTCCAACTCACACATGAAGATGATTTTATTTCTCTGGACATGCTTATGAAATTTGATTTTAAATTTTGTGTGCTAAATCTATTGTCCAGGTCATCTCATAGTCTGTTGTAAAATTTCTGGGCTCCTACCTTCCTGCAAGAAATGATGACTCCTGAATTAGCAGACAGTTCAGTTAGACCATCTCCCAAGCTCTGTCTCCCACAAATCCTGTCCGGGCAGGTTCTAGGTGAGCTAGGGCAGGCTTACAGCAGAGACACCACTTCAGTGTTTCAAATGTGTTACTAGGGTGATAATGGGCGCTAACAACGAGCTTCCCTGGCAGGGCATCCTCCATCAGGGCAAGGCTTACTGAGAAACTGTTCTCCGGCTCTAGCTGCTTCCGGTGCTTACCACTCCTGCGTCCAGCGCTGCCTCTGCCCACAGACCGTGAGGCTTCCACACAGGCCTCCGTGGCTCCCTTTCTGTGCAGCCCTTGGCTTGCCCTGCAGGCTCCCGCCACTCCAGTTGTCCTGAGCTCTGACCTTAGCTTGCTCAGCACAGCCCCAAGATCACACACTGGTTGGTTTTCCTGTTCAACTTGGGCTGGTGTTGGAATCTGATCTACCGCCCATATAATCCTGTTTTGTGTATTTGGTCCCCAGCTAGTGGGGACATTTGGGAAGCTGAGGAAATTTTGAGAGGTGGCAACAAAGAAGAGTCTTTAAGAATGTTACCCATGCTGGGCGGTGGTGGCCCATACCTTTAATCCCAGCACTCGGAAGGCAGGGGCAGGTGGAGCTCTGTGATTTCAAGGTCAGCCTGGTCTACAAGAGCTAGCTCCAGGGCAGGAAGTTTTCCCCAGCACCAGAGAGCTGGGCATCCTTCTGAGTCTAATGATTCGTTTCCGTTGTAGGCTTGGCTGCCTGCTCTCCCTTCCTGGAAACAACCATTTTGTTCAATTTCATGATAAATTTGCAAGAAAGAGAGCTACTTTGGTCCAGTTATACCATCATGGCTGGAAGCTCCTGTGGGTTTTACATTGAGGATGAAGAAAGGAGGGGAGGAGTGGGGAAGAGAGAGTGGGGAAGGAGGCAGAGACAGAAACAGACAAGAAGAGAAAGCATCTACTTTGGTGCCTAATAAAGGCTGAGTGACCTAGAAAGTGTCTGATTTTTGCCCAGTAGAGCTTGTATCTAACGTTTACAGTTTAATAATCTTAGTAATGATTATTTCCTATTATTGAACATTTGTAATTCATTTAAGATTTAAGCTTTTCAAAAACAATTTATTAGGATACTGTTTAAATTTAAATAATGTACTCTCTAGGCTATTTTGGTTGTTGTCCCCATTAATTGGTTTAGACATATTTTAAAATGAAAAGTAACTATTTTTGATTAAACAGTTTGTTTCAATTTATCCATACCAAGAAAACTTCCATACTTTCATGGAATTTCATCGAACATTGTTAGAGGATAAAAAGAGTGGTTTGCAATTTGCATGCGTTTTCCCTGGAAGCTGCCAGTGACTGTGGGCAGTCCA